>WUQG02044911.1:0-10519 GCA_011317285.2 Androctonus mauritanicus
AGGACTGCTTGAAAGTGCTGTTTATTTCCCATTATTCTATACGATACCGTTCAGAGCAGTAGATGATAGATATCTATGATAAGGAAACAACCATTTCTTCTTCCTTACACTCGTTCTCCCAAATTACTAAGATGTTGTCTACGTATCTCAGGTACAACTTTAAAAATGGGTTAAATAGATAGATAGTTTCCCGTTCCTGTCATCTAACAACTAATTCAGCCAAAACACCCGCCATTGGGCTGCCAATGGGAACACCTTTCACCTGTCGGTAAAATCTTTGATTAAACTGAAAGTAGGAATGATGGCAGACCAGGTCATAGAGATCCCTAAGACATTCCACTAGCCCTACACCTGAGACCACCATGAGCATCTGCATCACTTGTTAAACACAAAACAAATACAAAAAAAAATACAATGAAGAAAAAGTTGAACACTAATTTGGTAATTGAAAAGTTCCAAAGACAGCTTCAGCGTTTTCAACAATTACCTGTCACCACATCAACAACAGGTAAGCACTGATGGTCCAGAAGGCATCACAATTCAGTCCTCTAGCATGGAACACAATCATGAGGATTTTTTCTCTGGTGTTGATTACTATTAATCTTATATCCAGAAACAGTTATGAGGCCTGTTCTTCTCCAGGAATTGATAGTTGTCTAAATAGAACACTAGAGGATTTAAAGTACTGGAAGTTAAATTTCCAAAAGTAAATCCATTACAAGCTATTATCACTAAACCAAACCATTACAAGGAAGATCTACTGTCAGCAACTAGAATATCTATGCACTACCTTGTAGGAAAAATGTCTGGCACTCTTAATCATAAAGGCACGGTTATTCAAATGTGAAACCAACAAACAACCAAAATAACTTATGTCAAATTGCAGGAGTTCAGATGAGAAAAACTTCCCCATCTCTAACTTCACACCATCTGATTACCATCTGTTTCATAGCCTTGAATGTTATTTTGCTAGGAAAAAACTTTGAAATGTTGAAGAGATGCACTGAACCCTGCCTTTCTACATCGAAATCCATGAACTTTTTCAAGTCTGGCATCAAAAACTTGTTGAACAGTGGGAGAAGGTTTAATGTACTGGGGGCATTTATTATGACGAATAAAACATCTATTCCAGATAAATTTTGTTTACTTTCTTCACACATGCGAAAAATTACATTAATTATGGGACAACTTGATAGAACCTAAACTGCTAAATTAATCCCTTGATTAATTTAATATTTGGAAAGAATTTATACTAATGTTAGTGCCATATTGTAATTAATATATTTTTTCTTCAGATAAATTAATTAAAAATTCTAGTTTAATCATTAATTCACAGATGGCACCACTCTTTATTTAATCATTAGTGTATTTATAAATTACGAGATGATATTAACATTAGTATAAATTCTTTCCAATTATTAAAATTTCCATTAAAAGTGTCAAGGGATTAATTTGGCAATTTAGGTTCTATTTGGATATTCTCCTTGAAGCTTGATTTATAGAAGTTTATGATTCTTACCAAATATTTATATCAAGTAAACAAATGGGTTTCCAATAATTTGCAAATTGTACATGGGAAGAATTTCTAAAAAGAAAATAAAAAATTATTAAAATTAAATTATTATAATAAAATAATAACATTTTTAATAATTAACAGAATTAACACTATTTATTTCAATTTAATAATTTTATGACAGTTTTTAGTAAATTTATTTAATCAATTATTCAATTTTTTATCATCATATATAATAAAGGAATAAGATATGAAATCCATGTTTCTATGCATGTGAAAATTCCCAGGACCAGAAGTGCCACCATTAATATTTTCTCTTGCTTCAAATCTTTAATTGCATGTTTTAGAAAACTAAATTCTAATCTCACTATAAATTTTGTTTTAGATTATTATAGTTTACTTTCTATTTATGTTTGTATATTTCTGTTATTTGACTTCAATTTCTGGCTTTCTTGATCAAAAAATGTTGGTTGTTTCCTGGCCTGAGAGTTCAGATTGCATTCAGCATGCTGATGTTATATTAATGTTGTATTTTAAATAATATTTTATTCATTTCAGTAATTATAATTATTTTTATTTTAAGATAATAGGTACAATTATTACCTACATAACTGAATCAGTAAATCAATAATTTGTTAGTTGCAAGTTGCAAGAAAATTTCTAAAGATTGTTTAAAATTTCAAAGTTTGGTTTGGAAAAAGAAAATAAAAGCACTGTATACAAGGATGTGCTAAATAAATGACAAGAAAAAATGTTTTGTTTTTGGTGCATTTGGGCACGTAGTGGCTAGGGGTTAACTAGTTTATTATAAAGTATTAATATCTTAACCAAAAAATTATAAACATATTAATTTTAAAGAAAAAAGAAAATTTTCATAAATATATAAAATATCATTTATTTACTATAAATTGAAAACAGTTTTCAAAAAAATCTAAACTTTATAAAATCTGCACATTCAGAACTGAGAAATGCAGATTTTAAAATCTATTAAATTCTAAAGAGATGCAAGTACCTTATCATTGCCACCAATGACAAGTTATTGCTAACAATGCAAATATAAAAATATATGATTAAATTAACAGAGAAAATAATTTCTGAAGCAATCTTTTAATAATACAAGTTTTCCTTGTGTTGGCAACGGTTTAAAAAAAAAGAGGACAAGGAGACGGGCGTTTGAACAGGAATGTTTGGAATGTTTTTTTTTTTTTTTGAAGGTTGGGAGGCAAACGGGGAGTGTTGGTTTGTATCTCTCAGAGGAAGGACGTACAATAAAAATCTATTTCTATTCATTCATTTATTGTGGTTTAATCAACCAAGTTCCGATCGATCTAACAATATAGATCACCCAATACATTATGAAGATTTTCTAAATGTTTTGTGCATTATTCTGTACTTTCAAACAATTCCATTTCTTTCAGATTGTCAATTTTAAAACAAATATAGTATTTAAAATACTCATCAATATTTGCTCTTAATTTATTGATAAGTGGCATATTTACATCAGTGTTACTGTTTAATTTGATTATATCCATCATAACTTTTTTGGGAATGCTTATATTTTTATTAGGAAATAATCTCATTATTAATGTTTTTACAACTGGATATATAACTGACTTTAAAACATAGCTTAAGATTATTTTTATTCAAGTTTCCAGTTTGTAGAAATTAAATATTATTAGAATAGTTATTAGAAAGTTTTTAGTTTGTAGAAATTTAATATTATTAGTATTAGAAATATAAATTTATTCCTATGTTTTGAAAAGTCTATTTTTAATGCTTCTAATATTTTGATACTTAAATGATTTATTTCTTCAAGTTTCTCAAACATAAATTTTAAAATTCCTTCTATAGTCATCAATGTAGATCATTTCTTTGCTATGTTCTACTATATTAAATTCTATAGATTTTCAAATTTTTATTAATAATCACATCATTGTGAAATCACTCTCATATCTCAAGTCATTTCATCCAATATCATTTTAAGCACTTTCAATGCCACCAATCTTTCAAGTATTGGAATTTATGAATTTCATCTAGTTTTCTCATCTGGTAATAAGGATAATTCTTCCTCTTTTTCTTGTATCATATATTCTTGATAGGTTGAATTCCTAACAATTAAATTTTTAAAAACTTTAAATGCTCAAGAATATATTATAATGGTGTTTAAATTTTCTGTTAATTCAAATTCGTTATTATTGTCATTCAAAATATCCAAACTATATCCAAGTTATCCAAATTGTTGTCACACTCATTTTCATTAATTTTTTTGTGAAATGATTCTCTATTCTTTTCATAAAAATTATTGAGAACAGCTAAATGAATAGCAAGATTATGACATAACTGACTGTCAATTCTATTTAACAAATTGTCTTTGTGCATTATTTTTTCACCATTATGTGTATATGTAACAATGTTATTTTCAAATTCAATGTCAAATTCTAGTAGTTTATTTTTGACAATATCTTTGATTTGAAAGCCATTGCAACTACTTTTTTTTTATAAATCAGTTTCAAATTATTATAATTTTTTCTGTCTATAAAATCTCATTCAGGTAATATTTCATTGTAATATTAGTCCATTTATCAACAATTAAAGAAAATCTGACATTATTGTCAATTAATTATAAGAATTCATTTTTCTGTTTTAATTTAACCTTGTTACAGAATGAATGGTTTAAGTTTCCTACTGTTGTTCAACTCTGGCATTTTATAACCTCTTTTTACAATAAATTCATGAATAGCTTAGTAGTACTTATTGCACTAATCAAAAAATTCTTTTGCTGCACATTCGGACCATAGTTTTCATAGACTTTCATATTTTACATAAGTCAGTAAAACATCAATTTCAATTTTTTGTTTCTTTTCATATTCAAACATATCATTATTCTCTTAATATAATGTTATGTTTAAATAGATGATTTTGTAATCCTGTTGTCAAACCTTCCTTGCACTATATAATGAAGGGACATTGTAAATAGCAAGCAAATGCTGATTGATTTTTTGTAAAATAATTCCATATGCTTGATTTTCTTTGAACTCATCTTGTTAAACATTTAAAATTTGATTTGTAAATCTATAAACCTGCCATTATCTACAATGCCACCTACTATATTTGATATCAATACAGCAAAAAATTATTTACCAATAGGACCTTGTTTGACAGAAGCATTTTTTAGAAAGATTAGGATTCTCCTAATTTAGTTAGGTAATTTTTTAAGAGTTATATTGCCTCAGATCATTGGGTGAAAGCAAGTTTTTGTGGAATGATTGAAAGCCAATTATCTACTCATATTTTCTGATACAAGAATAGATAATTGTTTTTCTAAACAAATATGCACATCAATTCTATGAAATAAATACTGCTAAATCACTTAAAATAAATTCATGAAACGAAGCACTTATAATCAGTAAAGTTCAGAAGAAAGATTAAATTATTTAATTTTTTTTGAACTTTACTGCTTATAGTGATTTGTTTTACAAATTTATTAATTGTGTTCTGAACCATGTATTCTTATTTTTAGCAGTATTGAATAGTGTGAATAAAAAATCAGATCTGTAATTTATCATTAGGTGAAGATTAAAATGATGTTAGAAATTTCAAAGTAATGCAACTGACAGGACTAATATTAATTTTTTTTTGCATTTAATGTGTACTGCAGTTACAAGATCAAAACTGGTTATTGAATAGTTATAAAGCTCCTCAAATAATCAGTTACCTGATTTCAGTTTTAACTGGAATGGCAACTCTAGGCAGTTTAAGTGGAATGCTTAACTCATAGAATCATTCAACTTTATAATTAATGAAAAATCATCTTTTGAAATCTCATATGATTCAGCTTACTTAGATACAAAGTTTGATATGCATTATCAAACTTGGTATTTAAGTAATACATTATCCTAAAACTTAAATCTAATTCATTTCAGAAAGTTTTTAATGATTCTTTTAATTAAGAATTCATTAAATTTAATGCCTATTTAAATTAATATTTTATAATTTGTACAGTTTAAATCAATTTTTCTATTTAAATTATTGTTTCTATATTTTATAGGAATTAGAGGATTATCTGAAGAAACAACAACAGGTGTTCACAATTTATATAAAATGCTACAAGAAGGAAAACTTAAAATTCCTGCAATTAATGTAAATGATTCTGTTACAAAGGTAAGAACTTTTCTATTCTAAAATTCAAGTAATTATCTTTTCTACTATTAGATATCTCCTATCATAAGAAAAGTAAAGTTGATATGCTTTTGATTAGAATGAATGTAACTATAATTAGCTAAGGTTTAACCTGTTTAGTGCCTTTGGTATATAATGTCATGATCTAATTATAGCTGTGTGCCTGTGATGTGGATAGTTGTCAAAAGAAAATAATAAAAAAATCATAAAAAGTAGGTTAAAAAATTTAATCCTTATTTTATTTAATTCACCTATTGTGAATCAGATTTTTGGGTTGATTACATGAAAATATCCACATTTGATGGTGGTTTCTAAATTTTTCAGTTGCTAAAATATTTTTTTTTTGTTAATTCTATCTTGTTGATTTTTTTAGTTCAGTATATCAAATTAATTTTGATTTTGCAAAAAAAAAAAAAAAAAAAAAAAATAGAATGTAGACATGGATTTTGATTTTGTGATGAGATAAATGATATTTCTGAAATTTTAAATAAAAATTGAATTTTTCATATGATGATCTATAAAATGATGAAAACTGAAAAAATATTGTAGATAATAGGAATGTATTTGTTAATTCTGTTAAAATAAACTAAAATATATCTCATTCATTCATTTTTTATCTGTTTCACTAAAATTTAGGAGAAAATTTGTAAAAAAACCAAATGTAAACAACCAGCAGTCATTTAAATGGACATGATACTTTTTTATTGCTTTACAGAAGTCACTATTTTCCCAAGAAATTGTAACCAAGCCTACTTTAGCAGCAACCCAATGCTACATACTGAGGAGTATATTAAGTCAGCCATCTGTGGTTCAATAAGAGGAATGTAAAATATGTAGTTTTTATGTATGAGATGAAATCATTTTTATATATGTTAGGATTTTTTAGCAATAGTGTTTGAGAATCCCGTCCTCAGAAATCTCGAGATACCCAATTCATGAGAATTTTTATTCTTTTTATTTTGTGTTTCTTGATTCTCGAGAAAGATTCTCATAAAATTTGGGAATTAAAAAAAATTCTATAAATTTGTATCCTAAAAATTTCATAATGATACATTAATTATTTTGGCCCCGTGATGTCTTCAATTCAATAAACTAAGCAGATAAGTAAAGAGATTTATCCATGCCACTTCTACTAACTTTATATTTCAAAAAAGAAAATTATCTGAAATTAAACACAAAATAATACTTAAAACAGGTATACAAAACTTAAAATAGCATATAGATCAATAAATTGTACAAAAATCATTAATTTTATTGCAATTTCAAATATTTCTATTCTTGTAGATACTGCCATATTGTGACATAGGCGAATTTTACACATTTACATAAGTAAAGTCAAAACAAATATCTGGTTTCTAACCATTAAGCAGTTCGTCAAAGTAGTAACAATGATGTCTATGGGTATATAGGGGAATATATCAGAGGGTATGAGTGGATAACTAGCTCTCAGTCATTCCCCAAAAATCCCACTTTCACTCAGTGGCTAGAGATGATACAGATCTGCAGAAAATTACATAGTCAAAATAAGAGATCCCTAAACTTTTTCTAAGGAGTGTATCTGTTGATCTAGATCAGTGATGGCGAACCTATGACCCACAGGTCAGATGCTGACCCACGCAGACCTCTGAACTGACCCATGTGTCGATTTTGCTAAACTTAATTTTCAGACAGAATAAGATTTTCTCTTTTTTTTTTGCCTCTCATTTTTTGCCTCACTAAAAGTACTCCAATTTTATTACAAACTCATGTCCTTTTTTTTTTTTTTTTTATTCTTCTCAGTTCTCAAAGTTGATCTGCCTCCTCCCAAGGTCACCTCACTCAATTACTAACCCACAAATAAGTGCTGCAAGCGACAATAAGCCAAATTTGACCCACGCATCCGAAAAGATTTGCCATTGCTGATCTAGATAGTTATATATAGTGATGTGTAAAGCTTGAATACATCTACATAAGATTGGTATCTAAACACAGGACCTGTTTAGCAGATAAATGAATAGACTGTGTATTGAAAAGCTATTTTAATAAAAACTGTCAGTAATTGTAAAATAATTGCAGTTATTTTACAATGTGACCTATGTTTTTTAATGTAATTAAAGGATTAAATAAAAAACAAATATAAAACACTCAATATTATTTTTCATTTTCCATGGTTTTTTTCTGCCTCATCTTGTTTTTATCCTTATTAAAACAGGTATTTTTTTTTTAACTAAACATTTTTTAGAATCTCTAGAATTTCAAAAAGGGAATCTCAAATTTTGAGAAATAAATTAATTACTAATTCAAGAATTCCTGAATCTCAGGAAAGCAAAAAGCTTGGCAAAACACAATCGCTAGGTTTTTTGATATAAATTAAAAAAATCTATAAAAAGTATTGCTAAAAATTGTACCCATGATGTAAGAATAAGTTAATAAATATTAATAAAAATTACATGACTGATTTTTTATAAGTAATTTCTGAAAATTTTGGCCAAATTTTTTTCATTCATAGTTTGTTTTGTTCAGAGGAGTTATGGCTATCTGAAAACATCAATCATTTCATTGGATAATAAGATTTCATAAAAAATCACATTTTCTGTGATCTCGTATATGGAATGAAAAACTGTGAAAGAAAAACTTAAAAAAATGTTTACATAGAAAAGAATTAAATACTCTATAAAATTAAAAATTTCAAAATTTAATTATATAATATATTATTTATTATTTATTTTATTATTTTTAAGATAGAACATTTCAATTTCTTAACAGCTTGCTTACTTTAGAATAACTATTATTAGACAGATTTGTTTTTGAGCATGAATTTTGTAACCTAACTTTGTTTTCACACTTTTCTAAATAAATGGGTTGTAATGTCACTGCTGTGGATGTATTATCATATCAGTTGTTATAAAAATTAACATTGATTCAAATATTCTTGCACTCAGATAACATGACTGGGAGTTTATAAAAAAAAAAGAAATGAATCAGTGAATATTCTTAAGTGTGATACTCCCTGCTGAGTCACTTTAACTCAACATGGATAAAATTACAAATTGAATTAGGACTTGTACCTCATCCTAAAATATATTGTAAATTTAGGTAATGAATTAAAACTGAAAAACGTTGTCAATAATACCAAAATATTCATTAATTCTATTAAAAATAGACAATATTATTTTCTAATTATTCATTTTTTTAAATTTTCACTTCTGTTTAGGAAAAAATAGAAAAAAATTGTAAACCTTTATCCAGCATTTAACTAGACATGGCATGATTGTAATATACACTACTGTCATTTGTTTCCCAGAAAATTTATGTTCAGCCTACTTTATTGCATGGTTTGTAATATTGGTTATATTGATTAAAGCAGCTTCTTTTTTTTTTTTTTAACTGATATGCTACAAAAGATTTACAAATGGGTCATGAGAATTTAGGGAAAGATTGAAAAAAATGAGAAATAAAAAAATTATTAACATAAATTTTAAAAGTACGGTAGTTTTTGTCTTTGAGTTAATTCAGACCATGGAAATTGCTTGTAAACCAAGAAACAATTTCCCCATAAATATATTGTTAAAATCAGGAATTCCATTTTCAGCAATGCACAGTAAAATTAAGTAAAGGCCAACAAAATCAATAGTTTATGATTTAAATAATGATTTATCTATTTAAAGAAATAAAAATATAGTCCTTAAAATCAAGCAAATTATAATATAAAGAAATTATATATTCCATATAAATTTTAGAGAAATTTAATTTTTCATTATTATTAAAATGATGTATAAAAGATCTTTTTATACAAATGAATTAGTGCTTTAGGCAAAAACTGGGAATTAAAGTTATATTTACATAAAATGCTAGTAAAATCACAGGATGCATTACTCCATATCTTCATTCAACTGCTTCACAATGTTAAGACTATCAATAAACAAATAAACTAGCACACTAGCAATTATTACTTTAATAAGCTTTATTCTTAGCACATCATTTTTTGTGGATTCCCACCATCATCAGGCTATCAAAACTTTTTAAATGGAACGATAAAAGAACATCGAATATATTGTCTTAAAAATTGTTAGGTTACTATAATTACAAATTAATAAAATACATAAATAAATAAGATGTTAAGTAACCAAAATTAAATAAAAGTAAAAATGAATTACAAGGTCGTCGAGGTAAATCTGGAATTTTTTTAGGCAGAATTTCCAGCAAATTCTGCATGGGCTATAATTTGGTTATAATTTCAGTCAACACAAAAGTAATTAATAATTGATAAAATAATGACTTCTACTTCAACAAATTGTGAATACAATCAGAAGGCAGCCATTATTGAATCACTGTGTGTGGAAAAATCACCGAACAAAATCATTGCATAGTTTTGCTACAAGAAACCAAGAGATTTACGGAGTCTAGGCCCAGAGAAACTTATTCCTGACCGAGCCAAACACAGAAAGCGATCTGATTGCAAGAGGAGTGGCAAATTAAATTCCGAATTAAAGGAGACGATCAACCAGAATCCAGGGCGGAGCATGGCTTACTTGGCAAAAGAAATAGCCATGGCAAGGTCAACAATCAGTTTAGCAGTGCAGAAGGATTTGGCAATCACCTCAGAATTATAACAAGTTTGTAAGTAGGTTTTCTATAGATGGATGTTTTAAGTTTGCTATTTTCTAATCTTATACAAATGTCCATGTAATGTACTTCTTTGTTACTAATTTGTTCCTTTTTAAGGGCGAGCCCATAATGTTCAAGTGCCAGCTCTTTTGAAACTCTTCTGTCTTATCTCCATTTTTCCATATAGTGATGATATCGTCCACATATATAGCATTTAAGTTCAGGCTGGAATTTAAACAG
>WUQG02044922.1:0-10519 GCA_011317285.2 Androctonus mauritanicus
GTTTCAGATGTTGATTAAGAGTCATATCAACATATTTCATATGTTGATATGACTCTTAATCAACAAATCAACATATTTCATATGTTGATTTGTTGATTAAGAGTCTTTACTACAACTATATGTACATATATATGCATATATATAACAGCTAGTGCATACTCATATAATATACATATATAAGCACTATGTAATTGAGAAATAAACTAGTAGGCGAGAGAACAAGATTAGAAGTTACGCATCTCCGAATTTACGTAAATCGGGGTATTACTGTAATTCATTTTTGTCTAGAATGAAATGCAAGAATTGTGAGGTTCCGGAAGATCCCTCAGGCAAACTTACACCTCCAAGTCCTCGCATCTGGTCTTCATTGGAGGGCGTGGGTTCGAACCCCACTTCTGACACCAAATGTCAGGACCGCGGAGGTGTGAGTTTGTCAAGATGACGACACCAGGAGCAGATTTATATCGGCATGTTCCAGCACGAAGAAGAAATGTTAGTAGTTTCGGCGCGTAGGTCAGTAACGCTGAGGCTAGGATTGAATGACTGACTCGACCAAACTTAATTTAAATAATAACAAATATTTATCGAAAATAAGAATAATAAAATAAAGCGCTTGACAGTTAAATAACAGAAGCAATAACAATCTAATCTATCTACTAAACTAACTTATATCTAGATACAATGTTTTTAGAGAGAGTGTGCGAGAGTTCTACCAGCCTTCCACATACCTGAGAGAGAGAGAGTTAACTAGTTACATCAATTTATATTAAATAATCCATTTGACAGTTATCCGAACATTACTTTAACAAGAGTTCAAGTGTTCATAAATGCTCCATTTTAACACTATTCCACAATACCTTGTTATCTTCCATGATCGTCGTTCGTCTCGTCGGTTCGGCTGTCATCGTCCATCGTGTCTTCTTGGCCCTGCAGTTCCGACGGGACGAGTTGTTTTCCCCTCACTAAACCTACATCGTTGTTGTTTTCCTTTCCACTAATAACAATTTACTTCTTCTTTTCTTTGCTTACTGACTGACTAACTCTTCTGACTGTTTATTCTTCCCAGTATTCATTTCACTTTTAGAAGAAGGAAGTTTCTCACCCTCAACCAGGAATTAACGAACGAAAAGGAAGTTCCTCGTTTGATGGAATCGTTTACAAAAATTACTGATGAAAATCCGTCAAATTCGGCGATTTCTACATTTAAATTAAATTTTTATATTTAAAATTTCTATTATTTCTTTACAAGATAAAAGAGGGGTGTCTTCCGGAACCTCTATATATACCAATCGTACTTTAACAAAGTACGATTGGTGTATAGAGTGGACATTTTTGCTACAAATGTATACGTGAATAATCCATTAAAAAATCATTTGCGATTTATTCATGGCTTTTAATCGGTTTATATGCACACACACACACACGTGTTTACTACTTTCAATCTCCTTTTGTTTTAAGATGCATAAGTGTGACGTAAATAATTTTAAAAGGTTTTAAAAAGTAGAATTTATCAGCTTTCGTATATGCATTATTTAACGAATGCATTACAGAGATTAAAAAGTGATAGAATTGAATTATTTATCGAGAATTCGGTATTAAATTTTAATAAATAGCGTGTTTCAAATCGTAAATTGTTGGCTCGTTCCGAATTATCGTTCAACTAAAAAAATTACGTAAAAATTCTTTTAAAGACCAGTATAACACTTAATACAAACGTATTTTTGTATGTGTGTGTGTGTGTGACATAATTAGTATTGTGTATAACATAGTTCGCTTTTGTTACTGTATCGCCTACAATTGATTTAACACGAAGCGTAGTAGACAATAAAGCTAATCGACTCTCTAACCGCGTCAAAAACGAGTTCGAATGCAAAAAGATAAATTTTGAAAATTTGATTAACTCTAGCACAGACGTGTTCTCTTCCAATTTACAGATATTTTCTTAAAGTAACAGATTACACGACAAGACTGTCTGTCATCTTAAATCTTTTATCGAAGAAAAAACGAAAATCAAACTCGCAGGCAAACTTCATCATTTACGACACGATTTTTTTTTTTGAGTTCGATTCGAAAATATTAGCGCGCTGTCGAAATACACAATTCGACCGGCATGATATTCGCTCCTACCCTTCGGTTTAATGGTACGCTCCGGAGAGAGATTGTCGTCAATCGTTGTCATGGCAACGTAGAAAACCGCATCGAAGAGACTTCTAAATAGTCGTACTGCTACTGCAGGTTCGTAAGTTAGATATTTAGATCGAAGGATTTTTTTTTCTTACCCCAGAGTTTCCTTTCTCCTCTTAAGTGAATTGTTCGTATCCCTTTGCAGCACTGGAGTGTCACTGTCGGATTTAGACGTCTCTCTTCATTCATGGATCCCTCGTTTCCAAGATTCCTCCGCATTTCCAGATTATGACATCAGATGAAGGATGGTGTAGGTCATTGATCTGTTTTTATCCAATTTTGATGAGTATTAAAACAAAATAAAAAAACAAAAAAGATCATACTGTTATTATTATTATTATTATTAAAATACCGATCGCTAATTGATTACGGTTTTCGCGAATACGTTAACGATAACAACGACGAACATCAAACGCCCTTCTAAAAATCTTTCTAGCTGCTTTCAGTAAAAATATTTTTAGTCATACACTCTATAATTTTGACAGATAAACAGCTGCATTCATAATCAATAAAGAACATACATAATTTTCATTAAGTTGTAATCATTACTCTGTAAATTATAACTGCTGTACGATCACCACGTCGATAAAGCAAAATAGAATTCGCGATTTTCTACTTAATTTTTTTTTTTAATTAACGTATTCAGTTGTTAAAATCGATTAAACCAATTATCAAAATTTAATCGATAAAATAAGTATTATTTTTATATAAAATTTTAATGATGATACGTACGATTGAATCCTGTTTAACTTTTTTTTTTTTATATATGATATTTTAGGATGTGCAGAATGTGGAGGTTCGTTTTATTGCTGGGATCAGTGCTAACAGTTGGCGTGAACTTGGCTGAAGCAGAAAAAGAGTAAGTACAAAGCAGTTTGATTCTTAACAGCAGCATGATTTTAATATTGAAATAGGATAAAGTCTGTTTTATGTCTTTTAATACTCAAAAAATTTATTCCTTTAAACTAGTAGAGCTAGACAGCTTTGAAGACAATCTAAGTCTTTTACTATAATCCCTACAACAGTAAACATTAAATAATATTAAAAAAAAAAAAATGATCTTAATGTCACGTTTACTGGTCAGGTATACACTACACGTCTAAAAAACTGTTTATGAATGGAAACAGTTAATGTGTTTTAATTTATCTGATTAATCGCACACAAAATTAATTATCATAATATTCACTATAACCAGTTTAAAGTTATTTTTAATTAAAAACAAAATTTGATCATAAAAATTAAGAATTCCCCCCCTCATTCTTTATTATATAAAAATTTTGTAAGTATGTTTAATATTTTAGTGTAGTTATTGTTATCAATTTTATGTATAATGTAAAAACTAAAATAATGGAGATAGTTTTAATGGATATTATATGTAATTTAAGCTTTTTTTTTTTTTTTAAATTTTGAATGTTGGTATATTAATATACTAGTTCTTTTTTGTAGTTTTCTAATAATAACAATTGATGTAGTTATCAAAGTTTAGCTGTTTGTAGAATAGAACTGGATAGTTTTTTTATGATGTTAAGAGTAGAAATGATAAAAAAAAAATAATCAGCAAGGAGGTGCAAGAACAGAATAAAATTCTGAAATTTAAATAAATAAGTACCCTTAGTTATGGCTCACTATCTGGTGTTGTCAGGAGCAAGTATGAACAATCTTCTGTATTCGGAGTTTGGGCCCCCAGATGTTGCACAGGACCACAACCACCAAGGTAAGTTTGCCTGCCTCCTGCTCGAGAAAGAAGGCATTCAGAGCCAAAGTAGCTGCACTTATACAATGAAAATTATGTTTTTTATTTAACAAATAATAACCAAATGGTTCCTCAAACAATCTAACGTAAATGTTTACATCACATGAAAATCTCATACGAACGAGTTACACACTTAAAAAATATATACAAATCAAACAGATAAACGACTGTTTTTTTTAAAACTAATCTAACAGTACAGAATTTTATTCTGTAGGCTTTGTAGATGTGTGAATAAATAAATTTTATCTAAAACATACTTCTTAAATTCTATTATGATTCTTTTTTAGAGTAGATTAATTTATAACACTTTTAAATACGATAGTTAATTTTTGCTTTGCTTGAATTACTTCTCTTTAAAATTAGTAACATGGAAACTGTAAGTAGAATTAAATTATACATTTATTACTGTAGAGATAGTTTAAGTAATTATATAAACATACACTTAATAGTTATTTTTTTTTTTTTTTAAATATAATAGTTGTAATCTCTTGAAGAAAATATTAAGAAAAAATCGTTTATTGTATACTAAAATTGTTTCGGGAACCAGATCGCTTGTTGTTTTATTTAATTAATCATTTCTTTTTTGCATTGTGTTGAACCCATTTATGCGTTAACAAAGTTTATTTTTTACTAATCAAATTCTAGCTTTTTTTATAATTTTTTTTTTTTTTTAAATTAGCATAATAGATATAGTTACTGTTAACAATTAATCTTAAAATTAGTATATTAATGTAGTATTAGAAAAACTGTATGACACGTGATTTGATGCAGAATGCCAATTTGTGGGGTTAAAACTGCGATAAAAATTACAAATCTCTTTCAATACAGTATATCCAAATCTATTTTATAATGATAATAAACAAAACACGTCGAAATCTCTTAAAAAAGTTACATTAATCTTTCTCTTCTTAGTAAAATTTAGAGAAGGAATTACAGTTGGAGAATTCGTAAGCGAAATTTTTATCGTATTCGAGCCATCAGCTGAGCGATGGAGAATTGAAAAATGAACACATAATGTTTTCAAACATTCTTGGAATAGTTTTCTCCGATATTAATTATTCATAAGTTGGTTAGCGACAGGATAATTGACAGGACATTTCTCTCTAACAGGATATAAAGCCACGGAAGCCATGTTTGTGTTAAGGAACACTTTACGGGTTTCACATCCGACCATTTCGTTATTAAACATCTCGAATTAAAGGTTAATATATCTTCAGAACGTTTAATGCACGTTGTCGATGACAAAATAGCGCTTTTTAATGTTTTGCTCATCCTCCAAAGGTTTTTTTTTAATCGGATAAATATCTATACAATTGCGAAAATAAATATAAATTTGCGCATTCTAAAAATAAATCGATTTTTGAACGGTTTCTTTATATTTTTCTGTGCTTAATTGTTATCATTTTTCGACCCGTTTCCCAAAAAAGTAATTTGTAATCGCCTCGTTTAGACAGCATAATCGCGACTAAAAAACCATTTTTTTTTTTTTTTCGTTTTGCATAAACAAATGCTTCATTAAGCACAGTGGTTAATCAATGTTATTGATCGTAAAGTCGATTTATCTGCATTAACGTCATTCATTTAATTCGAATATATTATTTTCTATAAAAAATAAAATATATATATAAAATGCGTAATCTCGATTAATTAAATCTTTTTGCGAACTGTACCTTTACCTCATTTTTATAAATTTATATTTTTAAAAAATATATCGTTCGAATTAAATTATGACACCACTTATTAAGATCACTATAAATAGAACTTTCATAGCTGCAGGTGTTGATAAAATCAATAGTAAATTAACTATTTAAGAGAAAATGCAGATCTCACTAGCATGATTTCGATACTTGTGCAGGTTGCGGTTGAGTCACGTTACTTTCCTTCTTTTTCTGAAGAAAATTTTCTCTAGATGCTCCTTGTTGTAATGGGATTCTAGATCTTACTCTTAACAAAATATTGCACGTCGGTATAAAACATTTTAGCTAAACAATTTTGCAAAATCTGAGCATACTTTTATATATATCGATGTGGAAATGAACTTCTTTTATATTAAAGTTCTTTACGGCACAATTTTGCAGTATTTTATTTCTGAGTAGCCAATACTTTGCATAAAATAGTGTAAATTTTGACAGAAATTTTAGACAGAATTTCTCACTTTTCTCCTTTTATTTTCCAAATTTCTCACAGTATGTATAAAGTAATTTATAAATAATTAAACCGTTATACTATATTAAGCCGTATAAGCGTAAAACCAAAGGAATTACCGAATCGTCTTATGGAGTTCTTGTGCTAGAAAAGCTATAAATGAATCATGTAATTTCGAAAGTTTTATAGATTTTTTTTTATCCCATTTCCATTTATCTTAAGAAACTAAAAGTTGTGAGACACGAACGGGAATTCCATCATGCTACTAATAAACTTTTCCGTGACTGGATTAAACTTCATACATAGTGAGAACATTATATAGCTTGGGTCAATATTGTGAAAAATTCTTCGTGACTGGATTTATAGCTCTTCTCTCAAAGGTGAAGTCTTTTCTCAAGTTCGATCAGAAATAATATTACTTTTCTAGAACTGGCACTCATTTTTTCGTCCTTTCTTCTTTTTATATACATCGGTTTTCTGGCTTATTCTGTAAATTTATTTGCTAGATAAATCTGGAACATATATATTTATGCATCATACCGTATAGCAACGAAGTAGCATGAATTTTTGGGGTTAAAAAAACCGCCGTATAAATTTAATTTCGGTACGAAAATTATTAAAATATCTGTGTTTTCTAATTTAACGTTATGGTTATTTCTATATCTAGGTTTAATGGATTAACAGACAAACAGATTTTAGACTATCTTGTCGACAAAACGCGTTACGATGAGAGAATGAGACCACAAGGTAAGTAAGTCCTTTTTTTTTTTTTTTTTTTTAATAACGTCGTCTGGTAATAATCGAAACTATTTACATATATTAAGGAATAGGATATATACTGTGCAAACGTTTTGTCGGTCAGTATAAATATTTTGTGTGTTAATACAATGGTCAAAGGAAATAAAACTTGATTATCTCGATGCGGTAGGAAATCCCAATCGAATCGTGTTGTGACAGTTACGAATGGATCGGGTCTCGTTTGCTTGCTCTTTGTGCAACTGTCACATTAAGGATAAGGTCTCGTTGTTCGATTGACAGCCAGAAAGTTATCTGGAAAACGTTACAAAACGAGTGTTTCTCGACTGCAAAATCTGCTATCCGAATTTTAGTTTATAACAGAAAGCTTTCCATCAACAACGACAGTCGAATTCGATCGAGGAAAAAAATCGCTCGAGAAAGAACATATTTATTAAACTAGCTTTAAATCGTATTTAAAAACTGCAATACGAAAAATTTTTATGTATAAGTTTACTGTAGTTTAGACGAAAAATAATTTTGAAATATTTTTGTTACGAAAATAGTAAAATGTCGCAAGATTGGATTATGAAAATTTTTCGAAATCGAATTTTTGTTTTATCCCAAATTTTTTTTTTTCGCATTTAATTTTCTAAGATAAATCCAAATAATATTTCCCGAGAAAATTCTATATTAGATAATCGCAGATTGATCTGTTATCACGTATTAATAAAGCAAAAACTTTAGATATTCATTGTTTAAAAGTACTAAATATTATTATAACATTAACGTACGTACAGCTTTGCGTGCACAACAAAGCCAATCTTTATTAAAATGTTTAAATGTTATCGATTTAACCTTCGAGACTTAAAACATCACCGACCTTCAGTTTACAGAACCTTTTAGTCGCACAAAAATAAGAAAGAACAATAGGAATATTAAGCATCGACGTCCTTAAAATAATACGGTCAGATTTATTTACGAATTATTTAATCTGTGTATGAAATTGTAATTCGGTATACAAAAGTCCTCCATCGATTTTATCTACATTTTCTCTACTTTCTTAAATCGATATTTACAGTTGTATAACGTACATGTACGTAGCTGTATATCCTAAATAAAATAACCGATTTATATATATATATCGTTGATGTTTACTATTGAACAAAACAATTTTTTTTTTATTCTATTTTTCCTAAACACACGAATCATTTTACAATTCTCTTTCAGAATTAACTATTGTTAACGTCACCGTCCTTATACTTTCCTTGTCATCTCCTGACGAATCTAGTTTGGTGAGTGTTTTTTCTGATTACTTATAAAAAGTTTATAATAACATAATGCACTGTTTTTAAATCGCGTACAATAGTGTTCATCTTTTTACAGTACATAAAAATTAATATTATAAAATGTTAACAAATGTTTTCGAGAATAATAAAGATGCAAACATATATTGAAAACTTTCTGAAAAGGAAATGGAAAAAAAAAAAAAAAAAAAGGGAAAGTTTGTGAGAACGGGCCAATGGTGCCAGTCTGGCTCTGAGCCAAATATTTGTGTAGAATCTTGTTTTATGGATGAAGAAAGCAATATGAAAAATGCAGATACACGTCCGATTGTTAAATCGTTCCATTACTGTCCTCAAATAATTTCTTTAAATTTTAATATGTCGGTAATTGAAGTTTTCATTTTGTTAGAGATATAAGTTATTGCAGTGTTTGTCGCGAGTCTTATCTATGTGCCACTGGACGTCGAGTGGTTGATGAGATTTGTAAATTTATAGCATCACGGGAATAAATACGGTTATGCTAACTTGAACATAGGAAACACGCTCTGATAATTTCACCTTTAAATCCGTTAACTGTTTGTTTCTTTCCTGGGAAGAGAATCCGTTCGTCTTTTATCAAACGAAAGAAAATATGTTTTTAAGTTTTATTATTAATCATTTATCTATCGTTGCGTTAGAAATATAAAGAGTTTGTGCATCTAAGTAAAGAATATTTCTATTCGAGTTGATAAAAGTAAAAAAAAAAAAATCTCTTTAACAGATTTATACGGTCGAAGAAGGATTATAATAGCTTTAAAAATGTATTAAAACTTTCAGGTTGGAAGCATTTATTTAAAGAGAAAAAAAATATCTAAATATGCATTTTATGTAGGAACATCGTTAAGATATGTCACTCTGCCCAAATTCTGCAATTAACCCAGTTTCTCGGGATCAATAGAAAAATTTGGAATAAAGTTGATTGGCCTCCAAAAACATTCGTAATCGTTTCATTCTTCAAATATCTTCTTTACTAAATTTAATTTACATTAATAGAAACATTAGAATAGCAGTGTCTTAATACATACAAAGTCTAACAATTAAAGTGATTAATTATAATTAAATTGATACCATTAGCGATCTTCAAATCTCTAAAATTATATCAGACATACGAAGATCACTCCTTATATATATAGATAAGCGACTTTGCATATTCTGTTTTATAGTTTTTAATGTTTTTTGTTAGTGAAAGCTGTTGAAACTGTATTATTGACGTTTGTTTCCTTCCACCATATAGCGTAATGTGCAACTCTTGTTTTCGAATAAATCAATAAGTTCCCATCTATTCTGTGTATGTAGTTGTTTCAATAGTCACATAAATGAAAGAATTAGAATCGTGTTACTTAAAAATATCATATTTATCCCGCGACTGTTGACAAGCAGTGTTTTCATTAAGTTTCTAGCGAGTGAGATAGGTAACTATTTGAATAATGTTACTCCTCCATTAAATTACATTGCAATATTGAAACGATACGGCCATTTATATTAATATGACAAATGAACATTTTTATAGTTTGTTATTTAAAATCTGTGGAGCATTTAAAGTACTTCATAAATGTTTATTTTAATGAACATAAATATCAATTCTCTTAAATAGAAAAAACTAAAATTCATAACGATATACGTTATATAATATATTAATTTTTAATGGATAAATTCTTTCATTACTACTTTGTTGTGCATTCAGTTTGTTTTGCACTGATTTGTTAGTTATTGATAAATTATACTGAAATGTTTTGGGACACTCTAGTGCAGTGGTCTTCAAACTTTGTCAATTTAAGGAACTCTTATGAGTATAAAATTATTTCGCGGAACCCGGGATCATAAACAATAGAATATTCACAATCTAGGTACTGTAGTACATAAAAGAATATTAAAACGTTTTTCTTTATATCATATTATAATAAAAGTTAAAAAAGTATTTCAAAATAAAGTTATTTTCATCAAAATTTTATTTTCAACATTTTGATGAATATTTATGTATGTATAAGGACATTTTGTGTTACCCCAGGGTTCCGTGGAACACAGTTTGAACAACACTAGTTTAGAGTGATATAATGAGAACTGGTAGGAGTGCTCAGCCCATTGCATGCAATGTTAAATTACAATTCAAGAATACTGTTTTTAGTTCTTCATACATCAGAAAAAGCGCTACAATCGCTTTTCTAGTGCATGCTTGCAACATGGAAGATTTTAAAAATAATATACAGTAAAACCTCGATTTTACGGACACCATCCCAAAAAATAAAAATAAATAATATTAATACAATATCTGCATAAACTGTCTACAGTATTGAGATCCGCCAACCTTCGATATGACCTCTACCGGATTTTTTAGAACTATTGAAAAGGTGACTGTTTTCAACACGTGAAATGGCGG
>WUQG02044933.1:0-10518 GCA_011317285.2 Androctonus mauritanicus
TGATCGTGTTTTACTCGTCGCTGAATCGGCATTTCTACGATAATTTAAAAATCTGAAAAAATGGACAAAACACTCATTCAACATGAACTTTTCTATTATTCAGGTTAGTATAAATGCTCATATCTACTATTGTAACTATTATAAATCTACAAGACAGGAACCAGTAAGCGAATACACGATTGCTCCTGGTTTGCATGGTTTATTATTATTGTTATTATTATTACTTTTATTATAAAAACGTATTTCTAACTTCCTCTTTACATTTTGCACGCATGACCACATTAGCAATGCATTATTTTGTTGCCATATTTGTTTACTACGCCGAAAAATTCTCGAGTCACTGCTTACCTCGCCAAATTTCATTGCCTATCTTGGTGAAAGGCAAATTTCATAGAAATCTGATTCTGCTTCAGCAATGAAAGAACATTATAAGGTTTTATAGTAAAAAATTAGTGTTTACAGATCTTTCTTGGGTAATAATCAACTTTGTACTGTTCGTATCTCGTGTGTTAAAAAACGCACAGCGCTTATTTTATCTGTTCCGTCAGATAATTAGCATAGTTGGATGTTTTATCTGCATTTTTATCGCATTTAACAGAATTGATTAAGGGAGGAGTTATCAGTTTTAACTGTTTCATTGTGGAAACAATTCTTAATCTTATCCCATAAAAAGCGATTTACAAAAAAACAATAACTCTTCCAGTAGATAAGGAAATTTCTGAAATTTACGGATTTAAGAACAGCTTCAATACGAAAAAAGAGCATTTGCATATATTACGAATAAAATTTGCTTTAATAAAAAAGCATTTTTCGACTTTGTACCGTTAATTTATGGTTGAGCATGTTTTGTGTCATTGTACCTACTTTCATACATTATCTAAAATGTTCGTTTTTTTTTAATATATTACTAAAAAAAAGGAACCAATACTCTGACTGATTTTAATGGATGACCGATTCGCTATAAATTTCCTAATTTTTTCCTATATTACCAGGATTTACTGTCACGTAAAGAATACACGAAGTGTGGAACATTAAGAAATAAAAAAAAAGTTTTTTTTTAATATATCAGTTATAAAAATTAATAATCTGACCAGCGATCAGTCTTCCTGATCATACTTTCCTACGGATAATAAAATTATTGTTATTTTCCATCGATTATAAAAGTTTAAAATTCATAAATTGTTGAATTGATGCAAATCTGTGTTCGCCATTTTTAACAGTTGCAGTAGGCATAGTCTATCATTCTTCATTTAAAAAAATAATAATTTCTCTATTTTAATCATTACTTCTAATTACATAAATTGCATAAGTGATGTTTATATCATCTGTAAAATATGCAATTATTTGCTTTTCTTCCCTTGATTGTTTGGAATCAGATTAAATAACTCGTTCTATTTAAGTCTGTTGCCAAAGTGTCAACAGTTGTAAAGAATTTTATAATTGCAGTTAATAATAAGTTTTTTTTTTTTTTTTTTTAAATTCCTTCGTATCATAAATATGGAACTCGAGTTTCATAACACCTTATCTGTAACTGAACATAATATTTGGTTATCTCCATTTCAAGTAGACATTGTCAAAACTGAGGTATAAAATATCATTCTCAACCCAGTTTAAATTTTCTCATAATCATGTTACAATTTTTATACCATAAATGGACTTCGTTTCAATTAAAGTTTCACTCTTAACTGGAAACGAAGTTCAACCAGTAAGGTGAAACGTGACTTGTTATAAACTTTTACTCGTCTATAAGCTGTAAACCTGTAGAAGTAACTGCAGCGATGTATTCACAGTTAATTATAACATTTTATATTAATTTTTATTTGCATAAATTGCATTTATACCGAATAAAAATTTGTCTATCAATCTTCGTAAAGGAAACATATGAATCGAATAATGGATGAGGAACAAAGTATATTTCCGAGAATGCTGTCAGTCGAGGACATTGTAATGGCAAAACCAGCGACTATGTGCAAAAAAAGGGCAAAGTTAATTAGGTTATTATTTTTGATGGAGACTTTGTTCACTCTGTTTTATTTCTTATCCGTATGAATTGGATAACTGAGTGATTAATAGCTAAACTATACAGTACTTGGAAGAGTTGTGCAATAATATAAACTATCGCTTAGCGTTTAGAACTTAACGGGATTTTTCATATCAGAACTGATATGAAAAATCTCGTTAAGTAACGGGAAATGTTATGCCTTTAAATTATAACATTATGTAATCATCGCCGATGTAATAATAGCAGAAAATTATTTATATAATATTTATAACAAAATATAAAATATCTAATGTTCTTACTAGAATAAACGTTTAGTTTTAAGTAAACCGTATTATTATGTGTCTAAGTTCTTAATTATCGGTAAAATGCTAGAATAAAATCGCGATTAAACATTAAAAAGTGGATTTAAACTAACGACACCACCATTTAAACTCGAAAATTTCAGAAAAAATTAAACTTGCGTTTGCAATATTGTTATTAGAATCATTATTTTATTATAATTTATCAGATATAACTCATCAAAAGTAAAAGTAGATGTTAATCAGATAAATAAGCTGTTAAAATAATAATTACAAAGTTCAGTTTTGTTATAAAGGAAGAGTCTATATCGATATTTGTCTTTTAGGTATTTTGCTGTTTATATTGCGTTTTATAAATTTTATCGATTATTATTATTGTTATTATTATTCTGTTTACCTTTTGTTGTCTGTCTTATTTTTGCTAAATCACGATGAATCGTAAACAATATTTTTCTACCTGACGAAAACCTATATAGTACAAGTAAAAATAGAATTAGAAAACAATTAAATTAACAAAAACAAGTAAAAATACGACAAACAGAAAATATGCACATTTGTAATGTTCGAAATTTAGATTAAAGAACAGTTGACAAGCTATGAAGATTATAAAACTTTGTTCAAAGGTTTTTCAGCGTTAATTACGAATTTCTGCGCAAAGGGAAAGTCCTTCCTGTTTGGCAACATTCATTCATAACTTGGGAAAAACAAACCTCGTTCGTTACACGGAAATATTCTTCGTTTAAATTTTTACGTAATATCCTTCTATATAACTGTCAACCAAATAAAAAAATCAAAGGAGAAGAGGAAGTAAGCAACATAACATTACGTTTATTTTGTTGGCTTTCCAGGTTCTCATGGAGAAGCAGGATCGATACGATCATGTTATCAATATAGAAAAGGATATAGTTAATTCTGAATTAAACCCTAAACGTAGCTTCGATAATCAAGGATTCAAACAGGATACCGATATGGATGAAGATAAGGACAAAATAACATTCAACTCGGAACCCGAACATAAACATAAATTTAAAGGAATATTTGAAAATCAAGCATTCGAAATCGTTTCGGAAAATCTGGTAAGTCGTATTTTTAAGGATTTTTTAATCGTTTATTAATACAAGTGATCGACGTTATGACTCTTTTGCAGAACTCGGATGGCAGATCGACGTTCGGTAGCCAAAAATTACGAATCAGCGAACCATCTAATGCGGGTAACAACGATTTTTTGAGTAAAATAGAAATTCGTATTCGGGAATGTTACCGCAAGCACAAAACGTGGATAAAGTTCGTCTTTACAATTTTGTTACTCGTTTTGTACAACGTCTATTTGGGTTTCGCCATATACATGACTTGGAACAAGTCTTCTAATTGGTGCGAAGGAATTCGATTCCTAGTTATCATAACTATCATCGTTTACATCGTAATTCTATATTATAAATTAATTAAAAAATACATATTTATTCACTTACGCAATGGATGTAGTCCTCTAGCAAAACTGGTCAAAAAAGTCTACAGTTGGAAGCACTCCTCAAAGTACGTATACCATTTTATGTCTCGAAATATCTTCTTGAACTGCATTTTTGCCATAAAAACCTATTAACAATCTTTGCTTTTGGTTTAAGTTTTATGGAAGTTATCGTATAAATGAATTTCATAATTCTTCCTGATGTTATAATTATACAAAGTATAGTTTTAGTGACATTCCGTTCGTGAATCCTGCTTTTATTTCTTCTTTTTCTCTCGTTTTTGTTAGATTCTTATATACTTGAACTAAATTTTGCTATTTTTTCTTTTTTTATTACCTTGAACTAGATTTTCGAAATATCACATTACAAATTCCTATATTTACAATTCAAAAAACTTTTAGTGATTTTTAAAATTTCATTAAGAAACTTCCTGTTTTTCTTTGAAGAATTTGTTGTTTTTATTATAAATCTGATCTAAATTAATCAAAAAATACGTTTCTGAATTTCTTTTTTGATGAGTTTTGGACAGGACAGTAATGTATTGCGCCTTTAAGGTATCTTTGCTGTATGACTTGCCTACATACACAGAAAAGCTAACTTAAAGACGAAGCATAGACTAAAACTCGTCAACAGTACGATACATGAACATCTGTTTAAGGAATTTAGACAACGAAGAACAGGTTTCTCTTAGACCAAACAGGAAATTTCTTTACAAATTTAAAATTGCAAAAATTATTTTTTGCAACTTTAAGTGTGAAATTCACTGGACATCGATTCGAATATTCTGAAAATTCAACTCGAATTCGTATAAATAGTTGTCTGAAGAACGTAAAAAAGAATATTAAGAAAAATTTAAAAATCTATTTATGTTTTCTTTTAAAAATACATTAAATTTCTGTAGCAAAATATTCAAAAATTATGAAAATTTTTCTGTAAAATATAACAATGTATCGATTATTTTTTTTTTTTTTTTAATTATAAAACTCGTTTCAAAATATCGATATTTTTTCAATAAAAATTTATTCTTTACTTACAGATTAATTAAAATTTTATTAATTAATGTATAAATAGTAATTATCTTTTAATTTGAAAAATAAAAGAATTAATTAATAGAAACATTAAAATAAAACTCATAATTGACATCATAAATGACGTCATAATTGAGTTTTATATTTTTTTATATATTTATTTATATATTGATTTCAGCCTAAATTTATTTTCAGAATAACGTGGTTAGTTATTTTTACAGCGATATTAACGTTTTTAATGTTCGACTCGTCTGATAATTACTTTCGTTTGGTATCTTTTGGAGGATTGATCGTTCTAATTTTGCTGGGTTATATTTTCTCCGCCCACAGGAATCGCGTAAGTATACCTTAATCAAATATTTTAATCTTAAAAGTGATTAACAGTACATTAATTGAGTATCTGTGTTATTATTAATGTCCGATATAATGTACGTATTCCATTTGGATACTGGTTAAAATGCAAAATCTTTCCGTTAAATCTGTAAAAAAAGGCATCTAACAGGTAGTGATGTGGCGAAAAGTGGACATACTCTATATAGAAATAAGTCATAAATCATTAATTTATCTATAGATATTATTCCTGTCATCCTGTCTGCAAAAGGGATCGCTGATGAGGATAGTTCATTCATAAGGCTAATTATGGTTTCAAGTAACAAAAGCAATTGTCGATATTTTATATTCGCTTCATAATATCGTGTATATTCATGATGCAATTTAAGTTCCATAATTTCATTGGAGAATTGTTTAATTTTTTGTTATTTTAATTAATTAAGGAATATATAGTAAAACTAAACGAATAGAGAGAGCTAATTTTGCTTTATCCTAGTGCGTACGTGGATACAGGATAGAGGAAAACCGGCATACGCTTCTACTGTCGTTTCTCAGAAAATATAAACCAATTATTTAAATTATTAGCAATATAATAATTTGTATTATAGTAATTTTCGTTTTTGGATTAAATTTTTCTTGATGTTATAATTATGCAAAGTACAATTTCAATGATCAACTTCTCGTAAACGTCCTTCTTTCTTTCTGTTTTTCTGTCTTTTATGAGATTCTTCTATGCTTGAACTAACTTTTCCTATTATTTTTATTATATTTGAACTATATTTTCGAATGTCTTTCCTATCATATTTTTTCTGGATCCGCTATTACCTTAGTGTAAAAAGTTTTTCGAAACATTTGTTCCAGGATGAAGTTATGGAATATTATATCCTGCTCATAAGTTTGAGTATTATTTGATTTATTTCTTGACCATATGCTGTATCTTTTCGTTCAAACTTGAATATTCTTTCATATAAATATGATTTAAATTTTTTCCGAAATCTGTTTCGAATTAACTACCATCCTTAAACTACTTAAAAGTTTTTCGCTGTTGTTGTTGACTGTAGCAACTAACAAAATACGTCTACAAACTTTGGTTAATGTTATTTTTTCTGTTACAAAAACCAAATATACTTTTACCAGTTTCGTGACTTACAATCTGAAAGCCATTTAATACATTCATACTGATATTTTCCACTTTTTTAAAATTTTTCTTAGTTCTTTCTAAGTAAATCTTTGTTGGCTGTGAGAGGCTGCAATGATAGTTCAGTCAATAAATATACATTTCGATTTGAGCCTTTATAAATTATTCTAGACGACTACAGAACTCTTGGAGGAATATTAATTATATTCAATTAAAATATAGCGAATGCTTTTCAGTAATACGAGTACATTTGTTTATTCATTTTTATTTTATGCCATTTTAGATAATATGGAAACAAGTTCTGCTGGGAACTCTAATTCAGTTCATATTCGGTCTATTGATTCTAAGATGGAACGTCGGAAAGGAATTCTTCAAATGTTTTGGAGATAAAGTGGATGCTTTTCTAAAGTTTACAGATTACGGATCCGGTTTTGTTTTCGGTTATTTAGTGAATGGAAAATTAACCGGAAATCTCCCGCAGCAATTTGGAATTTTTGCTTTCAAGGTAAATTTAATGATCGTAATAATTAATCGAAACATAAATGAATGAAGCTTTAATTTTACAAGAATTAAGCATAAATATTTTTCAGGTTCTCTCTGTGATAATTTTCTTCGGTTTTTGTACATCAATCCTTTATTACTATGGTATCATGCAAAGAGTAATAACCAAAGTCGGTTGGTTCCTTCAGAATACCATGGGTACCACAGCTTGCGAATCAGTAAATGCTGCTGGTAATATATTTTTGGGAATGGTAAGTTATTTCCTTAAATCATAACGAGCTAAACATGTTTAAAATTTGCTAAGAATATCAACGATTCCAGACAGAATCTCCACTCTTAATTAAACCGTTTCTGTCATTGATGACAAAGTCAGAAATTCATGCTGTGATGACTGGCGGGTTTGCCACGATAGCTGGAGGAGTTATGGCAGCTTACATTAATTTTGGCGTATGTATTTTTATTTTTATATGTATATTTTACCTCAAAGAATATGCGAATAAAGTTATAACTCTCTCCCTTAGGTTAGTGCCAGTCACTTGTTGTCAGCTTCGGTCATGTCAGCTCCTGCAGCTTTGGCTTATTCAAAATTATTTTATCCCGAATCGGAAATAAGTAGAACTGAAACTAAAGATATTAAAATAGAAAAAGGGTAAGTTTTATATATTTTTTGTTATTTAATATAACTGTAAGTTGATAGAAAATATATTTACATTCGAATTTTGTCCTAACAGGCAAGAAAGAAATGCATTAGAGGCTGCATGCAATGGTGCCAGTTCTGCTATTTCTCTTGTGACCAATATCGCAGCTAATCTAATAGCATTTTTAGCTTTTATTCATTTTTTAGACTCTCTGATATTTTGGTTTGGCAGCCTATTAGGATACGATTTTATTTCTTTCGAGGTAAGAATAAATTTTAATACTTTAAAGTGTACCAAGAAAATAATCTTATATCAGTTGACCCGTGGAATAACTTTCTGTTCTAGTGGATTTTGTCTAAACTTTTTGTGCCATTATCTCTTCTGATGGGTATCGAATGGGCGGATTCTCAAGAAATTGCTAGACTAGTAGGTTTGAAAACTATAGTCAACGAATTTGTGGCCTATAAGAGACTATCAGAATTAATAGAACAAAATAAGATTTCGGTAAGTTTTTAAAATTGTATATTTCCTTAATTCTAAACTGTAACTTAATTTAAACTTATTATAACTTATATGTTATATAGGCAAGATCGCAGGTTATAGCCACTTATGCACTTTGCGGATTTTCAAACATTGGGTCCATAGGGATTCAATTGGGAGGTTTAAGCGCGTTAGCACCAGAAAGAAAATCTGATATAGCCAGCGTAGCTGTCAGAGCGATGATAGCAGGATCTGCAGCCTGTTTTATGACTGCCTGCATAGCTGGTAAGTCATTTTTAAGCAAAATTTGACGTTTTTTGAAATGTGTGTGTAACAATCAATGATTATTCTTCTTCCAGGTGCTCTCTTGGACAATCCGCTTTCTTCCTGAAACACTCAATGAAGCATATGTTTGCTTCGTCATGTTTGTCATTGCCATATACACTTTTGTACAGATGTTTCTATATATTTAATACTTTTGTATAGTTACGGTTAACTCGTTTAATTTTTCGCGCTTATTAATAAAATATAAATTTCCAATTAAGTATTCGTGTGAAAATTCTTTTCCTTGAAATTTTTACTAGTAAAACTATAATAGAATTAATATAAAGTCACAAATAAAATACTTTACTACTTATCATACTTTATATAAAGCTTTTAACGTATTTTCAAGCTTTGTGCTGAAAACATTGAATAGATTTATTACACATCCTCTTAATAAAGCAGACTGTTTACTAATAATGTTTAATTATCTTATACAAAAATATTTCCTACTTTTAAAGTTAAGTAATAATTGCTTAACTAAATTATGCACTTGTTATTCAACAAATATGAAAATTTGAAACTACAACCTCCTTGATGTTATAGTTTAAAAATATTTTCCCGCATATAAAGTTTTCAATTAGTAAATTTGTAGTAAGTAGTAATAACAATATTACATTCCTTCTATAATTTTTATAGAAAAGTGATAAGAAGATCATTTCTGAGAGTTAATTTTCCTCAACTTTCAATATTCATTATTATGTCGTAATCATGTTTCCACACGTTTGCGACATCATTTCTTACGTAATCATCGAATTATATTTCGATATGTATTTGAGAAATTATTCATTGTTACATTGTCTTGATAATTACGCCATCTTTGAATGCTGTGATCCACCCATCTTCCCCGGAAATCTCAGCACCGAACACCACTCAAATTCAATCAAAAATCTTATTTAATCATGCGAATTCGTTATGATACAGAAGTGCCCTAATCCCAAGATGATTTTGATCGGGATAAAAGCATTGAGATGCACAAGGCAATCGTAAACGTGTTACCGAATCCTCATTTTGTAGTGATTTATGGCTGATACATAGATATTTACTCGTATTATTATAAAATGATGATAAAGAGAGAATATTAAGCAATAATTCCTTATCTATTTCAGTTTTTAAATATTAAAAATCATCACGATTGCATTATTAAACAGGAAAATGTAGAAAACTTCACTATAGATTTTTTTTTTTTTTTTTAAATTTTAAAATGTATCAATAAATATGTGAAAAATACTGACAAAAAACATCGCGAAAAATATAGATAAACATTATAAAAAACCATAAAACTTATAATAAATTATTTTTGATCATTTTATTTCAGTGGATTAAAATTTTGTGTAATAATAATGTATTGTTTGAATAGACGGATATTGTTTTTATTTCATTTCGAAGATAAAAATGTAGGCTGGAAGTTCACAGAATTATAAATTGTATCTGTAGCTATAAAAGCAAAATAATACCGTTCTACATAATTTCATTTTTTTTTTTTTTTTTTTTTTAGATAATAGCAATTATAAAAGATGTCGGCCCTAATATATATATATAAATTTTTTTGTTAAAATTCTTTATTTGCGCTTGAAGGTTTCTATTAATTCTTATAATGAAATTTATTTAATAATAAACACATATTATAGGTGCTTAAAAGCATTCTTGAATTTCAGTATAATATTAAATAAGCATAGGAATTAATTTAAAAAAAAAAAAACAATTACTTACGAATTTATTCCAAAGAGGGCAGTACGATAATAATTACGAAAATTAATTTAAATTATTTATTATAATTTATTCAATTATACTATTTAATTACTATAAATAGTTACTTTATTATTAATAAAATTATCTTATTTTGATTTCTTTTATTGGTTTTTCTTATTTCAAATATATTTGATGCCAATTTACAAAAAGATCATTAAAGTTTGTGAATTAATAAAAATAATATTATTAGATATCGTATAAATAAAAAATTTCATTTATTCATTTTATTTTCTATTTGTAGATATTTTATATCCAAAACATAATACCTAATGATGCTAATATGAAATCAGTTATATCGCCATCTGTCGAGCTTTAGGAAAAATACTTTTTTACATATCTAAAAGTATGAAGTATAGAAATATTATTCATTACAATGTTTAGATGATAATCTTTGAATTATTAATACTGGAGAAATTTTAAATTTTTTATTGGTATTAATTTTTAAAAATATAAAATAAAACCATATGAAGTCTTGATGGAAGTATTTTTAACCGAGTTTCGTATAAAACAGAAAAAGTAAAACTTCGATCTAACGTTTTCCAAGGGGGCGGCGAAAAAAAACG
>WUQG02044944.1:0-10517 GCA_011317285.2 Androctonus mauritanicus
TTTTTGATAATCTCCCCTGCGAAATTACCGAACATAAAAAATTATGAGGGGGGTTACATTTCATAAAACGAATTACTGCGTTAATGTAGAGCAACGTGTCACGCATCGATACTATAATTTTTATTTTGGTAAAACCTTGCGATGCTGTTGTTGGAAAAATTTTGAAGAGCATTAAAAGAATTATTATATATTACTCTTGTTTTACTTTAATGAAACTAAAAATAAATCGATTACATATGAATGCCTACTGTTTACCTCTCTATACATTGCACACTAATTATGCAGACTGGAGAGGTTACATAACGAGTAATATGAAACGTTTCATTGAGAGGTATTTATGATTAGTTCGGACTTTTGCCTTTCTTTATTCGCGAAGTGATTGCAAATAATGTTAAGTGCTCACGTGATTTGGCAGAAATGACGTCATTGATTTTAAAATAATAATCGTTCACTTCCTTAAAGGATGTTTTCTTTTTTAATCAGTCAAAGGCGCAAATTAACTTTTTTTTTTTCGATGCTATTTTGGGTTAAAACTAAATTTTGATTTATTCTGTTGTTTCTGTTATATTTTCGTCGTTGGAATTACCCTTTGGTCAATGGTTTTGTTTTGATTAACACATCTAACGTGATATTTTCTAGTCTTATCGAAATAAACTGTGTTGACAGACGCGAATTGGGTCGATCAAAACTCACCATTTTATATAGAACTTTGTATTATAGTAGCCATTTTCTTTCTCTAATCTGTAATCTAACTTATTTTATCTTTAAAAGTAAAAAAAAAAAGGAGTAGGTAGAAAGTCAAACGTTATTGTTTCGGCTTTAATATAAGTTATTTTTGCTTCAGAAAATAAATATTCTGTCGAGTTAACGCCACAGAATTAACTTTTCAGTTCGCCATTTTAGTTTTTCTTTAGTTTGTACAGGCAAAGCCCACGAAACAATTTGTCAAAAACTTAAAAAAAAGGGAGCAAAAAAAAAAAGTTAAATGGCCATGTGTGTTTAGCATAGGTTTTAACCTACTTGTTTACATTTTTGTGCATTTACATATATATATATATATAGGGTCTATAATAAATATAAATGCCATATAAATAATTTTTAAAAGATCTATTTATTGTCTAATTACCATAATTATTTTTATTCCGTTTGATTAATTAAAGTAAAACAATATAAAGTAAGCAAAACAGTTTAAAATAAGTAAAACAGTAAATAAAAAATTAATAAAATTATATCGCAGAGTTTATTGTTTTTAAAACAATTTTATTATTATTTTTTTAAAGGTTATTGCAGCTTGTGAACCGGTAGTCAATTACGAATTGGTAAGTATTTCTTAAATACTTCTACAGTATTACCGAATGTGTTATTCACTGTGAAAATTTTATTGCTTATTTGTCTAGATTTTATATGTATTTTTGCTAGTCAGCTTCGACCCATATACACATCTGGATATCATTTAATGACGTCACGAATGTCCGACATTTTAGAGATCTTGCATGTTAGGTCATACTTATCTAAGGAGCTATGATTAGCCGAAAAAAAAAGGAATAATAACGCGAGAATGTCCCCAATTAATACTGTCAGTGGTCAATTATTTTTGATTAATGATTCCGAAATTCAATCGCAACGCGTTTTTACCGTAGCCGCCGTAAAAATGCCGAATTTTTGAAATAATGCAAATTAAAGCGATAAAAATTTTGACATGAGATTAAAAAAAAACAACTTATTTTATGACATCGAAGTGGATAATTAATTTAATTACGATGACTCAATTAAATTGCGAACTCTAATAAAACTGAACGGTAATATTTTCAATGCGTAAACAAAATTAAAAAGTAGTTGGTAATTTTATCGGGCTATAATTTTTCTGCAGTTTATATTTAACGACACTTATATCGATTTTCGAATCCGTCATTTTTAAAATAAACTTTGCAGGAAGTTTGGTTTATAACTTATGCACAGTGTTTCTGCTCTCCAAAAATTTGCTTGATTGCTAGTCGTTCAGATGGGAATAATATGTAAACTGCGTTGTACCACCACACAGTTTGGAAAGGATAACGTACTGACAGTTTTAACATATGTTAATCATTTCACGCTTAGATGAAAGAGCACACATTTCTTCCGAGTTTAAATGAAAAGCATTACAAACTTGTACATGTTTTTGTTGCCAGCACATAAGAATAAATATTCTTTTTTTATACTTAGAAAAATTGAATTAAGTTACAAGGATTGCTCTGTGATAAATATAAAATGTTGGCAGTTTATATTCTGTTAAATTAAATAAGTATAGCTAATGTAGAAAATTGCCACTAATAAACCAATTTAACAATCACAACAAAGTCAACTAACACAAAACAACAATCCCCTGCAATATAATATAATAAAATTGATCAACTGAAATGCTTTTTTTTAGTTGCTTACTGATGATTTTGTGCAGTTTCATTACACTATGATCTCAACATATCCAATGGACTCTTTTCGGTTTAGTTATTATAGTTATATTTTCTTCAAATATTTTTTAAAATATTAACGCTCTTGTTATATATCTGTAATTTTATTGAATTTTAAAAAATTATATTTTATCTATTGAATATATTTTCATACTGTCTTTTAGTGTTTAACAAAAAATGACTTTAATGTGTTTCATGCTATCAATAGAACTGCTGGATTTTCAAAACTATAAATTAGTACAGTATTTACATGAAATCAAAATTAGAATAAATAGGAAAATTATATAAAACAAAATTCAGAATTATTACTATATATCAAAAAAATCAAATGAAAAAAATCTTGACTTATTTATAAATCTTTTTCTTTAAAATAGAAGACAATATAAAATGTAAACATTTTTGTTTTTTCAATTTGTTAAATTGTTTTGTTTTTTAATTTTTCTATTAATTAATAAATATTTTATTTACTGTAAGAATTTGAAAAAAATGGTCATAGAAAAGTATTAATAAATAACAATCAAACTCTTAAAAAATTTCAGAATATCAAAAAGATTGAATTTTTAAACAGAAAGCAGAATAACTTTTCATTGATTCAAATTACTTTATCAAAAGTTTCAGTTGTAAACAAAATACATCACTAAGCTAAATTGAACAGGCTAAAACATTTCAAAGCATTCAGTTTTCGGCCATTCAAAAAATAATTATATTCTCTGAATGAGCTAATTTATTGAAAACAAGAATAAAATTCTTGGTATTATTAACAGAGGAATACAGTAAATTTTATTTACACTAATAAAAAATGTTTTCCACTTCACATTAAGTTTTTTCACTAATACAGATTTGAATTTTATATATAAAATAGAACATTTTTAAATTTCATTAATGTTAAATTAAAATTATAAGAGATAAAAATCAATATTTTTTTATATAATTATAAATTAAATTTATGACGACTAAGTTTTAGCTTATATTAATATAACATTTTAGTGTCTCTGTAAAGATGCATGTTCAAAGCAGCAGTAAAATTCATATACTGCATATATTTTTTGACAAAATACCAGTCTTTAATATGAAAAAATTATGTTTTTTTGAACTCTCCAGGGTTTAGACATTAAGTTATCTCTGTAATTAAGCCTATATTAGAATTTTATATATTTTTCAATTTTTTTGTATTACTTCAATAAAAATATAAATTAGTTTGTAATATCTTCATTGGTAATACTTTTCTGATCTTTCATAATTCTAAATTCTTTTGATATAAATATTTCTTTATTATAGTATTTAATAGCATTTAGTGAAAGAATATAATATTGTAATTGAAATTTTAAAGTGTTCTATTTTAAATACATAATTTTATATAACTAAAAACTTAATATGAAGCAAAATATGTTTTATTAGTATTAATAAAGTATATTCCTATGTTAACAATGATGATAATTTGTTCACGAATTTACAAAGTAAAATGGAAGATAATAAAATTCATTAAAAACTTAAAGCAATTGATTCTAAATTGTATATATATAAATTAAATTTTCCATAGACTTTTTTTTGCGATACTACTAAAAACAATAAGTACATTCTATAGAAACCATACTGTTATTATTCTAACAAGTAAGTTAAAATCAGAATTTTTGCTATCTAATTTAATATATTAAGAAACCAAAATTTTAATTTGCATAGTGAATAGTATCAGTTAAATTTGGATAACTGGAAAATTTAATCCAAAATCCAATCCTGAGTTTATTTTTAAGCATAATTTTATTGCAACAATAAATAGTATAATGTCAGAGATATATTATTTTTATAGTAGGATCATGTTTTAATTCTTGCTAACATAGAAAACATTTCAAAACAGAATAAATTTTATTTCAGATAAGCCTTCCATAAGGCCAGCTGTGTGGTTATCTGAAAACTTAAACAGTGTAACTAAAGATAACTTATGGAAGATATTATTGTTTTAAAAAAAAATTTTATGAATAAATTTAAAAACTATATGAAAATTTAAATAAATTTTAAAATTTTATGTACAGTATATATCTTTATTTTAGAAATATAATATTTTAAATCATGTTATATTAATCCAACATGATCTATAAAAATTAAACCACGTTATGAAGATGATGGAAACAATTAGGATATATAATTATTATATGCTAAATACTGCTTGATAATAAAGAACTTAGCGACTCATTTATTCAAAAAATGATTTTAATTATAATTTTATTTCTTTTGAGTTATTGATCAATTATATTTTAAATCAATGTAGATCTACAAATATGACTATATTTATACATATGTTTACAATAACTTTATTTCAATATTGTAATTTTAAAGAAAACAAAAATTAATCCTTAAAATTTATAATGATTATTTAATTCTGGAACAAAAGTATTAATCTCTTAGTTTGCTATGATTTTTTTCATATTTCTTTATTTCTCAAAATTGAATAATGAATAATTTTAAATATATCAGTATCTTTCTATTAATTCATTATGAGGACAAAATATATTTGAAAGTGAGCAGCATTTTCTTTTAATGTTGGAAGCTTGAAAGTCTTATGCTATAAATAGCTCATGTCAAAATAGTAGTATCTGAGATGAAATTTCCTATAAAAAATAATAATTACAATAGGTTTCAAAGAAATATGAACTTGTTATATTATTGTAATATAGATATAATTGATATAATTAGCAGTAGTACAGGTAAAAACTTGAATGTGTGAAAACTAGGATCATTATATATAGCAATGATTCTGGTTTTCACACTTAATAATACTAAAAACTTTACATGATGGTGAATTAAAAATAAATCATGATGATTCCAGCTTATAGTTAGTTTGTATCTGGTTGAATTTGTAATATCTGAGTTAATTTATAGTTCGGTTTTATTTATTATGAAAATTAGAATATGAAAAAGCTTGTTTTCTCTAAGGAAAATGTGCATTTATATCTATACGAAGAAAAGGAATAAAGTAAAAATATATTTTGTTGTATCAATGAAAGATATAGCACTATTTGGAATATTCATGAAAGTTGTCTTCATTATCTGTGCATTTGATAAATTACTGAAAAAAGTGAGATATCTACATCATATCTAAAATCTATATTTTAATTTAGCATATTAGCTAGGTATAACAAGATATATAATTTTTATTTTTCTTTATTGATAATATCTATCTAAAATTAAAGATTTGATTAAACTTTAAATTTTTAATTAAAACTTTGAACCAAACTATACTTTATAAATCGTAAAATTAAAGAAAATGTGTTTTTTTGTTTAACTGTAGAAGTGCAAAATGATATTCAGAAGTTAATTCTTAAAAGAAAACAATAAGCAGCTTGAGAGACCAATATAGTATTCATAATTGTGACTAGATAAACTGATACTTTAGTTTGAGGGTTAAAACAGAACATATGGCAATGTTAATTAATAGTCTTTTCACATTACTGTATTGTATTTCACTTACAGTTTAAAAAAAGACAATTTAAAGAATTAATATATTTTTTATGATTATTTTGATAATTTTTACACTTTCCTCCAGTGAATTTTTTGATAGAATTGTAAATAAAATAACATTACAAGAATATAAATAAAAATTGAAGGTTGTCAGCTAGTAATGATAACATTACATCTTAACAAAAAGATTCTTCCAAAGAGAGAAATTTGAGCAAGAGAAATTTTATTCCATTGATGAATGATCAATAGACAAATGATGCTACTTTTATCTGAATACAAGAGTAATTTATCTTTATGACCTTGAGTACTAAAATTAATAGATTTATAAAAACAAACATATGTCTGTTTGAAAATAGAATTTACTGTTATTATTCTATTCAACAAAATCATACATTTTTAAATTCCTATAAATTTAATATCTTTTATAATTTAAAAATATTGAAGGAGAAAATTTATATATATTAGACTATTCATGTCTTTAGTATAATTTGAATAAGTACTGTAACTATAAATATTTAAATTTGAATATTTTGGAAGTTGAATATATAAAACTTGATAGTGTAATCATTTTATTGAATTATCACTAATCAAACAACATGATGATGATCTACAAATATTCATAGGATGATCAGTAGTGAAAAATATTCATAGGAGTGAAAAAATACATATGCATTATGAAACTTTCCAGATAATGATGATTTTTTAATGTTTATGAAATTTTTTTCTTATTGAAAATATTAGTAGAATGTATCAATATTCAAATTGAGAAAATATAATAAACAACAGGCATGCTTTAAAAAGTTTTTGAAATAAACATACTGTACTTTTAAAAAGTTCTTATCAGTGAAAGCACACATGCTGTTATTGATTGTCTAGTAATATAATTTTGACACCAGCAGTTTAAGAAGAATAATGTTATTTTTTAAATTTTAATAAAGGGAGCACATCATTTAAAAATTAACAAGGAATGAATGTTATTTCATCTTCATTTTGTTAAAAATACAAATATTAATTCTAATTATATCTTTGTGTTTTTGATAGATGCCATTAATAAAATAGAAAAATCATGACAGTCAAAAGATTTAGTCATCAAGGCTGCACTGGAAACACAATTAAGCCCAGAAAATATTAAAGATATAAGTCCACTACTTTAATAAAAACAAATTATTTACAACTATGATAGTTGCTAATAAACTCCTTTTATCCTGGCAAGATAATTTTAAATCTTTCAGTATGCTCTATCAATTTATTTTGAAGATATAAATATAGCATATTTAAAAGTGAGCAGCATTTTATTTTAATTTTGGAAGCCTGAGAATATATATTGAAAAAATAATATCCTATTAGTCATGTGAATATAACTTAATGAAAAATTTTATTGTTTACATATAATAATTCAATTTTGAGATACAATATTTGATTTATATTGCAATTAAATTCACAATATATTTTTATTTATTATTATTATTATTATTATTATTATTGAGAATTAGGATTTAGAAAAGATAACCCAAACAATGATATCTATTTCAAGAAATTTAGTGAAGTATGGTTCTAGTTTGAAATTTTATTTTATGTATAATAAAGTTTTTCTTCTCAAGACAAAGTATTTTTATTTAATTAGGATTATGACTTATTTTTGAGATCCAAAGGATTTCAAAAATATACTATAATGGGAAATAAACAGCACTTTCAAGCAGTCCTAGGTTTTAAATAAACCTTAACAACTTTATTGAAAAGAAGCGCTTTCGGCTGGTTAGCCATCATCAGCTTACACAGAAAACTTTTTTTTTAATTCTAAAGTTCTTTTTTCTAACTGAGAAAAAACGTTGACCGAACAAGGCGGCATTTTATGCATTTTAAATTTAAACATAAATAGTTTAAAATATATATAAAGATTACAGAAAACTAAAGAAATTAAAAGTTCTAATAAATTAAGACATATATTCAAACAGTCCTAGGTTTTAAATATATATATTTAAAACCTAGGACTGCTTGAAAGTGCTGTTTATTTCCCATTATACTATACGATACCGTTCAGAGCAGTAAACGATAGATACCTATAGTAGTGAAACAATTGTATCCATGATTTGAAGCAGATTGGACACATGCCAATCCTCAGTTAGGTCATAAACATTTTTAGTCCATAACATTAGGTCAATGACTTTTCTGTTTTTAATAACAAAAGTAGGTTCATTGCTCTTACAGGTTATTTCAAATATGTTGCAAGCCTCTGCGCATAACGAAAGTAGTGTGAGCCTCTGAAAGATTGACTTCACCGGCCTTGTTGTGAAATGTTTGGGGTTCTATTCAGTAGTTGACTATATTGATGGAATAACAATTTATATAAACATCAATTTACAGTTCTAAAATGTTTATAATAATATATTATTTTTAAAATGTAAAAAACTGTGATTAACTACAATATAGAAGAAAATGCCTTTAAAAAAATATGATAATGGAACACAAAAATAGTAAATAAACAATTCTTTTGAAATAATTATTTTTATTTATTACACTACTGATAAAATATTTTGTTAATTCTTTTAAACCTTAATTAAGCACTAGGAGGCACAATAATTTATTAAAAGTGATGAAAATAAAATATACTAAATTGTCCATAGTAAATGAAATATTTTTTTCACTTAAAAAACACAATAATATAATAGCATGGTAAGATACATATTTCAATAATTGTATTATGTAGACATATAAAGTTCGATTTTTTATGTAGTCAATTCCTCTATACCAGGGATTGGCAACCTTTTCTGGATGGCGGGCCATTTTCAAAAAAAATATTTTTAAGTGGACCGCACAGTCAAATGCTTTGTAATGTAGTATGTAGCTTAAATAGGTTTTTTTTTTTAATCAAATATAAATATTATTTAATCATACAGTCAATAAATATATTTCATAATATAACAAATAAAAATAATATAATAAAAAATAAAAAAGCCTTCCTAATTTTTATTTTACCATATAAAAGTTATATTGCTTAGTGGGCTGCACAAAAACTTGCAACGGGCTGCGCATTGCCAACCCATGCTCTATACCACTGAAATCTGCTTGATCGTCATCTGAGGAATCGGTGTCACTATCACTGAAAGTAATTACTAAACGTTAAGTTAATGAATCTGCAATCCTACTGCCAGTAATGTTCTTTTATTTCCCTTGTATGTTTACATTTTAATGCCAATACTACTACTCCTATTTGAGAAAATCGCTCTTCACAGAGTTGTCTGACATCATCTAATTTAAATGTGACATTACGTTTTCCCATCCATTGTTTCATATCTGATCAAATTAACTCAATTGGATTTAAATTGGGATGATAAGGTGGCAACCTAATCACAGAATGATTTTGTTCAGCCAGTAGTTTGTCAACCAGGTAACTATATGAACGTGGTTTGTTCATTTTTATCAATTCATAAGTTCTGGTTTTAGTATATTTTCTGAAAATGGTATACTTTGCTGTATTAACCATTCTTGCATCTGTTTTTTCCTTGAATTTGAAGATGGGCACTTCTGATCCTGAACATTGTGATAAGGTGCATTATCAATGACCAATACAGCATTAGAAGGGAGATTGGGAATTAATCTTTCTTTTAACCAATATTCATAATTGTCTGCATTCATTTCATAATGAAAATCACCTGTTTTTTGATGCAATTTAAAAATCAGTAGAGCATTTTTAATGAATCCTTTCTCTCCTCCCGCCTGAACAATAATAAGTCTTTGGCCTTTAGATAAAGGAGCTTAATTCCATTATCAGAGTTATCACTCCAACCCTTTATCACTAGTATAACTGCTATGAATATATGTCTCATCCATGTATATAATGAACCTTCCTTGTTCTCTGTAGGCTTTCATCTGTTGTAAATAGCTTATAAGCTTTGCTCTTATATCTAGCTTTTCCATCAGTAATCTCCTGTTATTTTTTGTTTTCTTCCACCGAAAAACCTATCCTCTTAATTACTCTCCATAAGTTAGATTTACTTCCTCTGAAAGTTTTGGTTTCTTTAAGAGTCTTTAAAAGACTGCCTAAAGTTGGTCTTTCTCTAGCTATTGAATAATAATTATAAATTGTTCTGCGGATAGGACACTCATCAAAATCATCAATACCAGTTTTGTCTGCTGTTTTTTCTTGGATTTCCCTGGGGTTGAAAAACATCGCATATGTTCATGATTTATTTTATTTCTTTCAGATATTCTTCTTATGCTTCTTTCCAAAACTTTTGTTGCAGCTGCAACACATTTTGTTATGCTTGTAATCAGGGCTGGGGAGCTGGAGTTGGAGCCGGAGCCCGGAGCCATGGAGTCAAGAAATTTTGGAGGAGCCAGAGTGGAGCCGGAGCTAAGCTGATCATATTCAGTGGAGCCGAAGTCGGAGTCGGAGCCATTAAAATTTCTGCTGGCTCCAGCTTCTAACCATCTGCCATATATACTCAAATATAAGCCAACCCCCCCCCCGACTTTAAGGTTTGAAAATCCATAAAAATGCGTAATCCATATATAAGCCTACTCTGACTTTAGTATTTAAAATTCGATAAAAATTTGAAATTGATAAATTACGTGATCTTTGATGTTTAGTTACCAATATATTAATGCCATTTG
>WUQG02044955.1:0-10517 GCA_011317285.2 Androctonus mauritanicus
GTTCCACTTATCATATGGCAAATATACAAATATCTGTTATCTAATTATTACATCTTCAAAAATTTTTGTAACTGCAAAAAAGCTATTTAACTTAATAAAATAATGATTGAACATTATTCCAAATGTATACATTATCTAATATGATAATATATTTTTTCGATCCATATACAAATTTGAACTATGATAATATTTCATTAGTCAGAATTTCAATAAAATGACAATATTTTGTCATTTTGTTGAAATTCTAACTAATAAAATATTAGCATTTAGCAAAATATTAGATTTAGCATTTTCCAACAGAATGACAATATTTTATCATTCTGTTGGAAAATGCTAAATCTAATAAATGTAATCCTTTTAATAAGCAAATTATTTCGAATCTATTAGTGTTTTGTAAAATAATTATCATAATTAAATCCATAATTAATGTTTTAATAGATAAAATTTAAAAATCAATATTAACTTCCAAAAAATTAAATTTATTTTTGCAAATAATTTATAAAAATTAAAGCATTTAAGAAATATGGATAAATTTAAGACCAATATTTGAAAAACTTTTTACACAAGTATTCTCTGGTTTATATATAGGTCTATTTCTGTAAAATTTTATTTTACATAAAATATTTTTGATAGTTTTTTCCAAGTATAAAACATAAGTATCTATTATATTTGTTAGTTATAAGTGCAAATATATTAATTTATAACATCTAAAAGTTTATGTTACTTGATTTATTTATGTTTTGTATTGTTTATTGATCTTAAGCATCATATTATTTTTGTGATATTCCATGCAACTTTGTATATCTTTCAATCAGAAACAATATGTCGCAATAATTTTGTGTTGCTGCAATTACTATTGTCTATCTAGCTCTAGGAGATTTTGATTCAAAATTTTTGTTAAAAATTATTTTTTCAATTTATACAAAAATTAGATTGCATAAAATATTTTTGCCCCAGTTATTTATGTAAACCAGGGAATGCTTATATATTGAATGTTTTATTTTTGTTTTTACCTAATATTTTCTTCATTTTTATGTATATAAAACATTGGCAGAAATCAGTTGTATGTTTTTTTTGTTGTAAAGAATAAACAGTAATTTTATTCAACATTACTATATTATATCTGTATTTCTCTCTTTAAATTTGTTAAATATTCACTGTTTTGTGATTAAGAAGCTTAATATCCATTTATAGTATTCCATTTATGAAATTATGTTCTGTCTATGTTCTGAGTTATGCAGATTCAAATTATGAGTAAAATTTTGAATACATTTCTATCATAAGTCTGAGACTCTTTGTATATTTATTTTTAATAGAAACAAATTAATATTTTTATTGTTAACACTGGAAATAAAACACAAGCACTATAAAGCACTATAATATTATATTCAGGAACAGAATATTTTATTATGAATAAACTAATAATAACTATGTGATAATAGTTTTAAGTCTTCTCTGATCTTCCTCAGCTGCATTTAATAAGTATATGTGATATGTGGCAAATATATTAGCAGCAGAATGTAAGTTTTAATAGATTATAGTATTGTTATTATTACAATAAATTTATTTTAGAATTTTTATTTGAATAAATTTTAAAAACAACTTTCTCATACCTTTTGTTGTTGAATAATATCTTGTAAGTTCTTCACATCATCATATTGTACATTTTCAATATTATCTGTTGCATTTTGTATTTGATTTAACCATCTAGTGACTTCTTGTACTTCTTCCCGATAGATAAAGCATTTATACACAGTTTCTGTTACAACTACAGTTGCTTCAATTTCAGGAATAAGTGTTTTATAACGAGCAGTTAATGCATCTAATCTTTGTTTTTCTTCTTTAACTTCATTTTTTGATAATCTAGTTGAAATAACTTCAAATTCTTTTACTATCCACTTCAGTTCATCTTGGTGACTGTCTACTTCATTGCAGAATTCCTTTAGTAAAAGCATTTTTAATTCAAAGAATCTATTCTTAACTATATAACTATAGGATATATTCTAAAATAAGATTGACATGAAACATAGCATTATATTGAAAGTTATCATAAAAGCTTTATTAGATCAATTAAATATTATCTTCAATTGTAATATCATTAATTTTCAATACAAAAAGAACAACTTTATATTGATATTATTATAGCTTCATAAATAACAACTTGGATCTATCTTTTTTCAATATAAATGAAATTTTCACTTTCATATCTTTATATCATCTATTACTTCATTATTTTCACAAATTATATGTAAGATTTTATTAAATTTGATAAAAATTAATAATTTTCTATAGTTATAATATTAAATATATTTCAATAAGCAGCATCCTTCAATAAATGTCATCTAAAATTATTCAAGGAAAAATGATAGCAATCTAGCTGATAAATAAAGCATTTTTTAGAAGAAATTTTCTATATATTTAAAGCTTCAAATGTAAAATTGATTTTGTAATTTTTTTATAAGGTTTTAATGATATCATCATTATAATAAATCCTATAATTATACAAGTAATCCAATAAGCACTTTAAGCATGAAAACAATAATTTATTATTAGTAAACAAATACAGAAAACAATAATAAATTATAGTTTTTCTGCTTAAAGTTCTTACTAAATTACTTGTGTTCTTTGTAAGCATTGAAACTTGGAAGTTTAAAATTATAGCCTATAATTGTAATATATTGCAAAAATAACATTTTTTAAAACTTTATAAACTGTAAAATTAAATAAAAATTGCATAAATTGGTTTAGAGTCTAATATAATTTGCATTTTATTCATTTTTCTGAAAAATGATCAAAATTTATGAAGTTTAGAATCAATATGTTAATACTTGTGTTGTGAAGTTTGTAAATAGTTTTTATCTGAGAAAAATTATGGCAAATGCTGTTAAGGAAAGGATTCCTTTCATCATTCTTGTAAGATCATCAGCTCCACATTGATAATATGTTAAAGTTTAGGGGAAATTAAAATATAAATGATCATGTTGTTTTGTAATTTAAAAGTGTTAAGTTAAATAGCTTTATTTTAATTGTCACTTATAATATATTGGATTTAAAGGTTGATAATGATAGATTAAAGTATAAATTTTATGTACATATATATGTATTGTAATTTTTATTCAGATAATAAACCATTAACAGATTCATTTCTTTAGTATATTTATATTTCTTTATGTTATTCTACTGAAAAAATTATAACACTAAAAATATATAAGGTTCCAAATTATTTTGCACAATATTATTATTAGTTTTTTATTTTGTAAACAGTTCCTACAATAAACAGTACAGTAATTTATGAAAAATTAAATAGTTAGTATGTCATTTATTAGAATAAATACAGTATATTATATCAACAAATTGTTTAGTAATAAGCTGTTTAAAAAATTGTAAATGTTTAAATCTGAATACTTAATCAAGTTTTCCATATGTTATTTCTTGAATGTGATCTGAATAATGCAATTATTATTGAAAAAAATGTTTTAAATTTCTTAATTAAGAATTTATACTAACTTAAAAATATCTAAAACAATCTACCTTTGATTTAAGTCCTTATATGAATCAAGTACTTATTAATTAGAAAAATAGATTATTTAATACAGATTATAAGAACTGAAACATTTTCAGCTTAAAAAAACCATCATCAGCAGTTGAAATTAATATAAATTATATTTTAAATGCTGGAAATGTTCGAAAAACATGCATTCTTGAAAAATTGCTAGATAGTTAAGTTAAAGATCAAAATATATATAAAACATTTATATGGTTAATAATATACAAAGTAGGCTTATAAAATAACAAACTTAAAAAGTAACAATTACAAATACAGGTAATTCTTGGTTTATGAGTTTCTTTTCAATACGAAATATAAAAAAAAATAAATAAATAAATAAATCAAAGATTTAATCATTAATTGTAATAAATAAATTCTAAGCATTCATAAAAAAGCATTTAAACTAGGTTTATAGAAAAACTGACTTTTGAAAAAAATTGGTTTTTAAATTCCAGTATTTCGAAAAAACTGGTTAAATCAGGTTTTGAATTTTTGCAAAAAAAGAAAATATAATTAAAATAGTAAAAAATATTTATATTTATTTAAAAATTTTTCAGTTTATTTAGTATTTATGGAACTTCAAAAAATATAAGTTAACAAAATACTATAATATTCAAGTACATTACTTTTCACTAATACAATATTTTTTACAGCTCTGTAAACAGGAGTATTATTATATCTTTATAAATTATGCTCAAATTGCATATTAAACACTTTTTATTCAGTTAAACCAAAGTGCTTTTGGCATATTCATAGTCCACTTCAACAATATTTAATATGCTAGGAGTGTTTCAACCCATGGTCTATGCCATGGGTTGAATACTCCTAGCATAAACTATATATATAACCCCACAAAAGAGCAAAACCATGGCTATTTCCAATCATTTAGAGACTGTCCCAATAGCTTTCTGAATGTTGTGATTAATATACAGTTTGTTTTATTATAATTTAATTGCAAACCACAATTTATTACAGCTATCATAAGTCTAATAGCCCTATTATTTATAAATTGTATGCTTTTACACTCTATATTATCTTGAAAAGGAAATATTTTTGGAATTATATTTACCGGTATATATTTTTTAAATGAGTATTATCTTTTTATTTCAATCAGTAGTATCTGTGATTTAAATTTGACCAAATCTTTTAGGAACATCCTATATAGTAAATAATGTATAATCAATTACAATAACATTATTTATGAATTTTTTAATAATTTTGGAAAAATCAATTTGAATTTTCAAGATGAGAGTTTATTTTAATTTGTCAAAATTCTTGTATAATTTTAATATATCTGCAGTCAATTTTTTTCATTTGGAATTGTTAATATTTGCTTAATTAATAATTTATTATTCTTAAAATATTAATTAAATGATATTGCAATTTTGAATATTTCTCAATTTAAAAATTTTTCCTATTGCATTAAAAAAAATTATTATAATTTAAAAATTCACTCAATATTCCCTTTCCCTAGATGAACATTTTTCAAATCTGCTAGAATTTAGAAGTACGATCCCCAATCATCACAAGAGCTGTAAATCATTATTTTTTTTCAAACATGGCAACTGAATAATTAAACTTAAGCTAATCCATATCAAATAACAATGTTACTAAAAAATATATATACTATTGATAATTTGACACCAAAATTATTATTATACAGACTTACAAAATAAAAAAATGAAAACAATTTGAAGACAACACAAGAAGATACTCATGCTCTTGGGTAGAGATTTAATCATAATAGTGAACCTATGGCATGAGTATGAGAAGCAATATGCGAAATGTTTTGACTGGATGCAGACAATTTTTAAATAAAAATCATTTTTATTTTAAGTTTAAAAAATATAAAAATTTACTACAGAATTTCTCATATTTTCATATGCAAATTTCAAATTTGTTCAATTTGATCTGAAATATTGAGATAGCTACATTTATGTTTAATAAAAAGTTATGTAAAATCACTACATCTCTCAATCTGTTTTTTCAATAAATTATTTAAAATAATAGTAAATATTTTAATTAAAACTGATCACAATTTAAAATATACATCATATAAAACATTTTATATTATATAATATAAAATATGTTTGTTTATAATACTTTAAGATTTCCCCAGCAAAATTTGTTTCATAAATTTATATTATAATTAATGTACTAGCAGAATCTAACAAAAATTGAACTTCAGACTTCCATTAAAAATTTCAATTTTTAATTGGGCATTTAATTTAGAAGCTTGAGTAAAAGACAACATCTATATTTTATTCTTGAAAAAATATCAACTTATATCTGCATTAAGATTATATTCTTTATTGAATTCAACATGAAAATCAGAGCAAGCCATATTCATTTGTTGGGATTTGCTGACAAAAAACCAGGTGGAAATAAGTAAAAATAGCAAGGAAGTAAAATAAGTAAAGTAAAAATAGCAAGGAAAAAATAAAATCTTGAAGCACTAATATTTGATAGTAATGAAAATGAAAAATTCTTAAAAATAAATAAAAATGCCAAATTTCGTGTCAAAATTTCCATATTTTAAAATATAGAAATTTTGTAAAATATATTAATTTTAAAAGTCCCAAATTTTTGAGAATTTAACATATTTTTATTCTCTTAGTATAAATGTTATATCAAATATAATTCAATGTACCTAATATAACTAAATGGGAATATTTTATTAAGAATATTAACATATTTTTTTTTATAAGATTATTATACAAAAATATAAAGATAATAAAATTTATACAAATATTCACTTGGAATGCATTTGTTGTATCTGAAATATATCTTTATATAGATATTAATTCAATAAAGATAATATTTAATTGATTGTTTATATTTTATAATTGATTATAATAATATAATTATGTTCCATTTAAAATCAATATTATTTCAGGATTAAGAAAATTCATTACATATTGAATATTTAATTATCTTCTATTGGATAAAATATAGTTAAAAATAAAATTTCAATTTAAATCAAAATAATAAAAATATCTTGAAATTAAAAATTAAACATTCATAGCAAAATAAATAAATAAAATAAAAATTCACCAGAAATCAGTAATATAATATCAGAAGAAGAAACTGCAGAGAAGCTAAATAAATATTAATTAATTAATTATTATATTTAAATATGAAATCAGCATTAAAATTTATTATAAAGCATTAAGAACCAAGAAACAAAAGAAAGCTATATATAAAAATTATAAAATAAAAATAAATAATTTTGAAATTATGCCATGACAAATAAATAAACTAAAAATAGCCACAATTTATTTAATCCATGCATTCTATTAATCAATAGTTCAATGGTTAACAAGTCTTCAGCAAAATGTAATAAAGCTTAAAAGATATCAACAAATTAGATGTGTTATTAAAACAAAAATATCTTACTTCAAACTTTATTTTCAACATTTCAAATTCAGAAAGAGTTGAAACATCTTTCATCATTGCAGATATATTTTTTTCAACTTCATCCATCCATGAAATCATAGCATTAAATCTAAATTTTAATAATTATACAATACTGAATAATATATAAAAATATTATTATTGATAAAAAATTAATTATTTCATATTATCATCATCTTTATTTAACTTTAATTACAAAAAATACAAGTTAAGTTTATTGTGAAAAGTATAAACATAGAAAAATATAAACTTGATTAAGATATACAATTAAATCATTTTGGAGAAAAGTATAATTTGGAATACTAATGCCTAAGCTATAATCTTAAATTACAATATGTAACAAAAACTAGTTTCAAATATTTAAATTCTAATATAATTTTTAAAATCATCATCTCAAAATGTTTCACTTGAATAAAATTATAAATAAGACTCCAACTAATAAAAATATAATGCTCTAATAATTAAACAAATAAAACTGCAATAAACAATGATTAGTAATTAAAAAGTAAGGATTTTGATAGAAGTTCTATCATCTTGAAATATTATGTTAATATGTTAAATGATATAATTCTTATATATTTGCTATTAGATCATTGTGCTATAATAATTTTTTAAATTTTTATAATTTTGTATTCTCAAAAATTTTAAATATATAAAAAAACTTGTTATATTCAAAACTAGAGGATACTGTACTATTAACTTTTATAAATGAAAAAATGATCATTAGATATAGGCATTCAATTACAATAATCATATAAATATATATATACAGTATTTATTTATTTATTTTTGTTGCCTGAATGCCTATTTCTAATGATAATATCTATATCTATACTATATCTAATGGTAATATATATAACTAAAATATATTTATATATGGTAATATATATATATTTTACTATAAAACCGATCCAAAAAATATATAAGATATAAATCATAAATAATACTAGCACTTGCAGTATGTTATAAATCGTAAAAACAAAACATAAATTTTGGAATTAAAATAATAAAACCTAGTCAAAGTTAAAAATTAGACAAAAATGCAGTATTTAACATATGTTTTAAATTTTTATTGACTAATGTTCTATTTTATGTATCATTTTAGAATTAAGGATAATTTTTTGTATATTAAACAATGAAATAATGCAGAACAAAGTGTCTGTTTTATATACAAAGATGTTGATAATTAATCTATTATTTATCAGCACTTAAGACAGAAATCATTTTTATTTTTTAAAATGTTTTTGACTTAAACTGAGATAATCCTCAGTACAAATAACTAAAACTAACTGTTACAATTGTTTATACTGAGGCTAGCTTCAATGAAGGTTGAAAACATTTTAAAAATAAAATAGATTTCTGTCTTGAATGTTAACAAATAATAAAGTATTTATGGGGAGGAGATGTTGTAGCTGATGGTGTTGGTGCATATTTGGATGAGCTTGATATTGGTGGAATAAGTATTAGGCTTATTGTTTATTGTTTGGTAATAATTATGATACGTTCTCTTAAGAGGTCGACCTCCTAAGATAAAATCATTATCTAAAGGTAATAATAATTTGGATTCCTTTATAAGTCCTGGCATTTTTAAGCCAACTGGGAGTAGAGATGTTGAAGAGGAGGTGGATGAAGGTAGTGAGTTAAGATGGCTGAATGATGATGTTGATAGTATTTTAATTCAATTTGTAAGTGGATATGGATAAAAATGATCCCTTTATTTAAAATAACTATGGTGCTTAAGTTAATATATGGTTCAACTTCAGAGCAATTGAATATAAAAAGAAACACTGAATTCTTTTGGAGAGGACTTATTGAGTAACAGAGAAAGATTAGATAAAATGGAAATTATTTGTGAAAATTTGAATAAAGAAATATTGGAAATGAAATTAAAAAATGAGCATCTTTGTTATCAAAATAATGAGTTGATTAATATGAATAACCTTTCAAACTTAATATTGGTTAATTTTCCAGTGTGTGTTCGGAATAATGGTTTAGATGAAATTTATAAATTTATTAATGAAATTTTGCTTGTATCTGAATGCCAGAAGTCTAATATTTTAAGACGTATGTTATTGCAGGTTGAGAAAACTTCTTTAATCCGGGTGATTTTTAGCAGTCAAAATATAAGACAGTTAATTTTAAAAGGCTGGTTAGAAAAGAGAAGAGAGTATAAGTTATTTGGATATGAAGAGCTGCAATTAAGGGATGATCTGACAAAAAATTCTCAGAAAAGGTGTAATAAATTGGTTCAAATAGCTAAGGAAATGAAAAAGGAAGGTATATCAGTATGTTTAAAATCTGATTATGTGATATACAAGAATAATAAAGTAACATATAGTTTTGTGGCTGATTCCTCAATAAATATTAGTAATTTTTTAGAAAAAATGTGATAAGGGTCATAAGAAAGATGTTAGTAGGGAAAATTTGAAGGTTATCAGCTGGAATGTTCAAGATGAGATATAAAATGGCATCTCTAGAAGTCAACATTAATTAATAAACTTTTATTCTTTGCAAATGTTTTTGATGGATTTACTACACCATAATCAGGTAAACAAAACATTTTAAATAAAAAACAACAAAAGAACTTTGAATACATCATGTTAAGAATATTGCTATAAACCAAAATAAATATTAAAATAAAATAAAAATAAAGTTAAAAAATGATAATAAAGATGTATAATCTAGCACTATCTTCCCTTGCTATCGTATGTCTATGGTCACTCATGATGTTCGTACTGTCCCATCTTGTTTTTCATGCTTTAGCTGATTCCTTAATTAGATATTTCCATAGTGATGGTAACTCTAGTGCTGGCTTATCATTAATTAGATTTTCTTGTTTTTGCCTTCTTAAAATCTCAATAGTCTCCTCAATTATGGTCTGGGATTTAATAGCGAATGGTTTAATTATTTTGGCTTGATCACATTCTATTTTAATGTTGTTATGGTGTGCCTCTACTGCCAGAGCTGTGTTTAGTTTTCCTGCTCCAATGTCTTTTTTATATTCTTTTAATCTCTGGGAAAGTTCTAGTAGTCATGCCCACATATGCCACTTGCTGCTGTGTGTTATATGTAATAGGAATCCTGTAGATGCCTGACCTTTCAAGATGTTTATAGGTGTCTTTTTCATTACAGAGTTTATTAAAGAGTATAGGTGCTCTCCGCATTGTTAATCTTCTCTCCATTCTTCTAGCTACTTCCTTTGTAAAACTTAGTTTTTTCATAAGTTTTACAAATAACAGTATAATCAGTAAATTACTAGAAAAATACCCAAGATGTTTGTATTTAAACCACAGCATATTTATAATTAATATGTAATAACAATTTATTTAATAGTAAAAGGAATACAGTTAAACTCAGTTATAACAAACAGTATGGCACTAGGAAGAATTGCTCATTGTAATATCTGAGAACATAAAAATTTCCAGATTAAACCTGGACTTCCAATGTGGTAAGATAGTATGGAATTGAATTTGGATCCTCTAACAAGGGAGGCGACAGAGTTGCAGAGCTCAGATTTCGATGAAATGTGGCAGGTTGATAGATTATGGCAAGACAT
>WUQG02044966.1:0-29328 GCA_011317285.2 Androctonus mauritanicus
TTAGTTGGTCGGTTACTGCTCAGACTACGTTTACAAAAGTCCTTTTATTATTTTTTTAAAGAATGGGAACAAAAAGAGAGCAAGAAAAAGAGACAATACCTAGAAATGGAAAGAACTAAATGCGTTATTTTATATTTTTGATACAGGAGTTTGAAAAATGTTTACTAAAGTAAGAGTGTTTGCAGTTGCGTATTGAAAACGTTATTCAAAAATATATATATATATATTTATTTAGTTTTCTTTATTTATCGTTTTTTTTTATCAATATTCTTATATTCTTTTATTCGTACCATTAATTCTTCTGGTAAATGACATATTATAACTCAAATGCATTTAGACTGTAATAACATATATCTAATATTAGAAGATTTTAAAGAAAAATATGAATCTAGACATGAAATATAGTGATTTTTGACATGTCTTACTGTTAGATGCAGACAAGAATTCACTGTTCTAATTATAAAAACGATGTCACCATAGTAACAACAAATCCTTCGTTAAGAGGTTTTTGTAACTCCCGACATCATACGGTGATGATGAACAGACTTCAATGATACCATGTAGAAATGCTCTCACTAACAAACCTTTTTCAATCGTCAATAACTCTCTGATTATAGATTTTCATAAGTTATAAAGGACCAGATGAATTGTTCTCGTTAAAATTTATTTTCAGTCGTTTCATATATATATATTTTTTTTCCCTCCGATTCACTTTATAGATATTTAAATGACCGATGCTCTGAAACAGTTTTATATTCTTTAGATTTTTTTAATAATAACACTATACATTTTAAGACGTTTCATAGAAAAATACGTAAATTTTTAACAAAAATGATAAGAAAAAAAAAATACATTTCTAAATGTAAAAATTATATATATTTGTTTACCCTTCCAAGCTTAGACTAAAATAAGTAACTGTTCGGATTATCAGAATTTAAAAAAAATTTAATTAACTTGTTTAAATGATTAAAATATATATTTAAACTATACAAGATTTAAGGTAAGATTGAAGAAAAGTTACTGAAAAATTTCTATTTTTTCTATCAAAATTTCGATGGCATTTTTGTTTTTCGAATTAGGTGCATGTAACAGTTGAATATATCTACAGTAATAGTTAAATTTAATTATTTTAATTATTTTAATTGTCATATTTGTTGTTTTCTGATAATTTTCTATATATATATAAAGAAAAAGACCGAATAAATAACAATAGAAAAATTGATAAGACGTTGCACAGAGATCTTTCGTAATACAGATGTTGACAAATGATAACAACATCTATTCAGAACCGTAAAACATTCGGAATTTTTAGAAACCTAGCGAAAAAAAAGAAACAAAGGAAAGGAAATAAGCCATTTCCTGACTTTGTGTACGTTCAGGAGACAGAAACTTAAGACAAATCGACATCTTGGGAAGTTGGATCGGGTGTCGCGACCCGGTCAACGTTTAATCTCGACCACTGTTGCCAGCTATCGGGGCCCTCCGGGTGTTGTCGGGGCCAATAGGATTTGTGTCGTGGAAACACGAGGCTAAGGAATCAAGTCGGGAGTTATTGCGTTTGAAACGTGATCCAGAATGATACCAAATAGGTATCATGCATTGAATTGAGACAGTATTTCTTTTTTTTTCCTCTTTCTATTTTTATTTCTTTTAAAGTTTAAATCTCTCTACAACAATAGCGAACATGGCTGTATATATATATACAATATAATTCTCTAAGAAATTATTTTTTTTTGTTTTTGCTTTTTTAAAAATAGTAACTGAAAATATTGATCGCAACAGGTGGTTAAATCAGAAGTCCTGTTAGAAAGTACTGTATATTGTTTAAAAAATCTTATATATATTTTTTAAATTAAAAAAATTAAAGTTGTAATGAAAGCTTAAAACTCATTCTTTCTCATAAATCTACATTTTTTTTTTTTTTTCTGAATTAATTCTTTAACGTAAAGTGTGAAAGAAAACTTACTCGTAATTGTTATAACGTGGCAAAATTTTATCAATGAAAACTCCACAAAAAAACACATAATTATCATTTATAAATTCAATCAACTACATAATCTGAAAGAATAGCATTAAATCTGCATATTTTTAATTAAAAATGACACGACATTTACTAAATTCACTTACAAGTTTTTGTATAAATAATATATGTAATTTTGAAATATTACACTATTGATATCTGTAATCAAACGTCAGAAATAAATCGAAATTTTAAAAGAAATCAAAGAAAATCGTTTAAAAAATTCAAGAAAATAACAATTTCAGTTTTCCTTTCTTTATTTTATTTATTTTTTTCAAAAACATATAATAAATTATTAAAATAAAATTGTAAATTGAAATCTCTATGTGCAATGATATAGGCTTCTGTATTTATAACTATTTATTTATTTTTTATACATATATATATAAATTTACAGTAACTGAAAAGAGAATTGCTTTATTATAATGTAAAAGTTATGAAAATATTTTATTAATAATCAATGAAAATAATAAACTTGGAATTCGCATCCATAAAGGATAAACAGGACATATTAAAAATTAAAAAATTCTTGCCAAGTTCTTAGTTTACACGTTGAATTAAATGGGACATTGCAAATATTAGAGAATAAAATCGAGGGACCATATGTTGAATCTTATTCCCATTCAGTCATCCTAGCAATAAAACACCTGACACTTAACAGAGAAGATTCCATTACATATGCAAATAACTTCATTTGCCAAGCCTCAGGTAACGAGTATATTTAACTTGTCACGATTCTGGGTTTTGGGGAGGAGAATGATGACACACGCCTCAGAAAGCTGCAATAACTTCATTTAGTTTACAGAATGTTTGTGAAATGTGTTTCGAGTCGACAAGAGAAAGGGGCACGCGTTTATTTCCGTTTTCTATTTTACGTGGGAGGAAGAAAAAAAAAAAAAAAAGGAATAAGCAATTTTTACAATGTTCTAAATAAGAAATTGCGATTTTACAGGGTGATTGATATTTTTCTTATTTGCATGTTTTCGTATTTTTCGCGTTTCGATAAGTTGATTAGATTTATATTGGTTTATCCGCTTGTTTTTATTTTATGTAAATTTTCACTATAGAATAAAAATTTCTTATTCTACCGACCCTGAAACGATCCTGTACAAATAAAATTCTGCTAAATTTACTTTTATCATTATGTTTACAAAAAAAAAAAAAAAAAATGTAACAATTCAATTTTTACAATTTTTGTTTAACACGATACATATTTTTTTTTTTTTACTCCTGGCTAAATTTAATTAGAAGAGTGAAGAAACTAACAAAAAAAATTATCACTTCAGAATTTTTTTTTTTTTACTCATTTACATAGAAAAATTTAAAAAATATATATATACATATATATATATTCCTTTAAATTTTTTATAACATAGGACACGCTAAAGTCATCTCCTAAATTCCAAAAAAAACAAACACAAACATAAAAAAAATTTTTTAGAAATTTTAATGCTAATCGAATTTTACTCATCAAACAATTTCAATATCATAAACAATTTTTTATTTCAGTTTTTTTCTAAGTATTATTTTAGTTTAAAATAATTTTTTTTTTCTTAATCCTGTTAAAATAAAGAATTTTGAATTATTCAGTAGTGTATTTATAAATTCAATGAGAGCAAGAACATAATTTAAAGAACATAAAATAGGCATCATGTGAAAGATGGTGATAACAGGAAAATGCTAAAGAAAAAGTTCGTACGAAGCAAGCGAATTGAAAATATTTTACACAGAGATGACAAAATTAGTAGTGAATTCGAAATTGTTTCGCACTAGGTTAAGAAAATTAATATAAAGTAATACAAAGTTCAAAGAACTAAAGTCTTAAAAAGAAAAAGAAAAAAAGATCTATATAAAGATTAAGATAGTGTAAATTTACTACGTTTCCAGACGTCCAATCCTCTATATACCAGCCTCATATTGGTTAATTTGATTTAGAATCACATCAATTTAATAACTGTCTAGCATGTGCTGACGTTCGCACGCTTAACAAAAGACGGATTAAGGAATAAACTAGAGGCTTTAACGATGATAATACATTAAACAATTAGATTATTTGCACTTTTAAATACCTTAAAATAATTATCACACAGGAACAAATAGAACAGTAACACTCAATCAAATAATTTCCACGTCTTCTGTCTTTAATCCTGACCGTCTCTGCTCTTTACTTCTCTTGGATATTTAAGTTGACAGAGCATTAACAGGTCATGTTTTAAGATGCAAGAAGAAGAAGAACCGAAGATAAAGTAAAATGTTTTTGACGTTCAAATATTACGTCATTTGTCGTAAAACTTCATCCTTTAAAAGTAGAATCTGAACAGCTCTACCTTCGAAACGGCTTCTAAAGAAAACGCGTATTGTATTTTTATACTTGTAAATCTAACCGTAGGGATGTTAAAATTTCTAGCACGAGTTTAAAATTTATTATATTTTTAAACATTAAAAAGTGTTATAAAACTGAATATATTACTAATATAAATACGGAAACATTTTTTTAAAAATAAATAGATGCAAGAATATTTTATCTACTTTAAAAAAAAAAAAATCTTAATTCTTTCTTGGATGTATCGTGGCATTTTCTAAATTTCTAAAATTCCGATGAATGAATTGATAAATTTCGTTTAGTGATGTTTCTTAACGAATTTATTAAATATATAAAAAAAAAACAATAACAATAATAATTATACAAATCACGTATTTATGCATCAAAAAGATTGGAGAAGGAAAGAAAGAATAAGATCTACAAAATTAGCCAATAGCTAAAAGTGTTTCCGATGAATAGCGATACTTAAAGCATCATTAATCTCATTTATATTAATAAATTAAAGATATTTAACATAACAATATGAGAACCATACAGAAATGTTTGCATTTATAACAAGCGTAAATACAAATAATGACTTTCGAATCATTTTGCAAATTATATAGCTAGAAAACTTCTTGTCTATTTTTAATGAATAAAGAATTAATGACGTAAAATTCAAAATTTAAATAATATGAATAATAATAAGACTGATAATGTTTGAAATAAAAAATAATAATTTTTATTTTATTTTATTTTTTAAATAATAATAAAAAAAAAATTTTAAATTCTGAAACGGTTTTCATCCATTCTAAAGTTTTCGAATTTTTTTTTTTAATTTTTTTTTTCAGTTATCATAAAATAATTAAAAAGAAAATAAAAATTAATTTTTTCTTGTATTTATCTTTACTGTTCATCGTTTTAATTATTTTATATTTCGTTTCAAATATCGTTATAAACATTATTCAATAAAAAAAAAATCTTGATTCCATGCTTTCTCTTCCTTCCAGAATTAAAATAAAAATTCTTTCCCGATAGAAAAAAACATAAGTTATATATATATATATATATATACTATAATTTTTGTTTTAGATCATTAGAATTTGTTTCGTAAAAAAAAAAAAATTCTTAAATTTAATTCGACGTCATTATATATTTCATTATAATAATATAGATAAAGAAAAGAAAAATTTACTAAACTATCGCTTAAAACAATAGTAGCGTCGAAAAAATGTCATTCTACGAGATGAAGTTATCTATAGGATTTAACAACATAAACCAAAGGCTAAGTCGAACATGTCTACATAATTTTGTTTTAAGTGTTGTCCTTTGATGTAAGGCCGACTGCAATTATCAAGCATCAATAAAAGACCAAATGAGATTACCAAGCGTTTCGCTACAGGTTGTCAGCCTTTCTAAAATGCTTGGCTGACGACGGATTTTAATGGTGACTTGATGAAAATACTCATTAATTTACTTTGTCGTCCCATCTCTATAGAATTATCCTTCTGGTACATAAGAATAAAACGTCCGAACGCTTACTTTTAAATCTTGGAAAAATTTTTCTAAAGCTTAGTCACATGAGTATGGATATAAAAAGTAATTATGAAAAGGGAGATATAAGAAAGTTATGATGAGAATAGAATATGGAAAATGAACTTGAAAATTGATTTTTAGAATCAATTTTCAATATAATAATACTGGAACCGAGCTCATAAAGCTGATCCTAAACATTTTAATATCTGAAAGGAGTGTGCGAATTAATTGAATACTTAAACGTTCGGATTTCTGATTTTCTTTTAATTAATTTCTCCTCATATGAAATATGTTTCTTAAATATAAGTTATATAAAAAAAAACAAAATTCTGAACGGAATATTTTAATTCAAACAACTTACAGTTAGACAAAAGTAAACGATCACATGGTAAGACCAACGAGAGTCGATCTAAATCCAATAACTTATCTTATAAAATTTAAATTAAATATATAAACTTGTTAAATTTACACAATTAAATAAATCTTTAAAAAAAATTTTTAGCTTATTTCTTAAATTTACTTAAAATTAATTGGATTTATTGTTAAAAGAATATGCTCTTATATAAAAATGTCTTCAAATCTGATGTTTTTTAATTGTTTTGATATAGATATTTATCTCTTTTAAAAATCGATAAATGTGTATTAAATTTTAAAAAAACTAAATGAATTTTAATAAATTTTAAACATTTTAGAAAAATTTCGAATTGTTATAAAACTTAAAAAAAAAAAAAAGATTGCTAAATTCTAAATGCATTTTTTTTTTTATCATCAATTAAAGTATCAGATTTGCCTCAAGTGAAAGGTTTAAAGTTCTTCATAAAACTTGTTAATATGCCTTCAACTTTAGACATTTGATGACTTAGGTTATTGTTGCTTTATGTTGGTTTTATTTTCAATTAAAACATAATACGTTACTTAGCTTAAACTAACAGACTTCGGTAGAGAAATATATATTAAAAAAAAAAAAAATATATTACGAAAATTTTATAATATGAATTATAACTTTGTGTTTAAAGAAAATAAAATTCAGCATCTACAAAGTAGTAAAAGCTACTTACATAAATATAATTTTATAAAAAAAAAAAAAAAAAAAAAATGAGTGAAAAGTTTTTAATCTATTTATTCTTTAAAAATATTTTTTAAATTTTGAAGACGTTAATTTAATTTTATTTTATTTAAAAAAATAAATAAAAAATATTTATTACTCTAAATGTTTTTTACAGAGTTTTTTGTTACAAATTGTATGAAATATTTTATAAAAATATTTCATAATTTGTAACATTCACTAAAATGAAGGCAAACAGAATAAAAAAAGAAGATTGCACTCTTAAAAAAAAAAAATTCTAATAAAATCTGAATTCTATTAATTCAAAGAATACTAAAAAAAAGTTATTTTTTCTGTAACTTATAATTAGCTAAAAACTGCTTACTGAACTGACATTTATCAGGAAAGAAGAGAAGTGATGAAATTATTGCAACGATCTGTGAATTATTACGACGGTAAGACGTAAAAAAAAAAAAAAATCTCTATGCATATGTCTATGCATAACCTATATATATATAGTGTACAAATGTATCTCGAAGAACATTCTCCTGTACTCTTTAACGGCATAGACGATAGTACGCATCCTATATTTGAATAATTCATAAGAAGAAAAATAAGTTGAGTCTTTTCCTTTCTCTGTGTGTCTCTAGCTGTTGACTTCATGAGATATTCATTTACTCGAATAGCGCCGTGACGATGTCCCGTAGGGATGTGTGAAGGATAGGAATCTGTTTTTTCCTTTTCTGAACGATAACTACTTCTATTGCGATCTGAAATACGGAACTAGATTGTAAGGAAAACAACAAGCCAGAAAAGTTGAACGATTTGGTTGAATGCACAAAATCTTTACGCTAATATCATGAAGTGAGAATTGCAAAAATGTTTGCACTAATACATTTGCTTATTTTTAGTTTTGTTTAATGGAGTTTATGAATCATTTATTGATCCGTTATTTACTTTAAACGAAGTTCGACGAGACTAAATTATATTCGAGATGATTCAAAAAAAAGTAGAAAAGAATCTATAAAATATTCAACAAGATCTATAAAGTACATACATAGTTCTACCTGATTTTATATCATTTTTAAGAGATTTTTAAGAGTAATGGCATTTGAATTAAAAATAAGTTGTTCATATCCTAAGTGATTTCTATAATGCATTTATTTTCTGATCAGCAAAAATTTATACAGACAATTTTAACTAAATTTTCATTGAGAGAGAAATTTTTCAAATGAATAATATATCAATTATAAGTAATTCTTACTTCTTAAAATTATTTTTCTTTTCTGTTTAATACATTATTACACTCTCTATCAGGAGTTTTCGAACATTTTTATACATTTACAATCCTTAGTAATTGATAATTAGTAAGGATAAGCATTAGATAGTTACTGAATACGAATGCTTCTTTAAGGCAAATCTACGATAATGCCGTTTTTCAAAGTTTAATTCAATGACGTACAAAATTATTATTATTATTAATGTTGTAGCGTGTAGTTCTATAACACTTTTTTTCCTGGAAAAAGACATCAATTGGGGGATTTTTATTTATAAATCTATTAAGGATTGAAAAGAGATCGAAGTTGCTACAGGATGAAGAAGGTTTAAGAAATAAAATCTTCCACATTGAAAAAAAAAAAAAATTCTAAAGAAGGCTTTTCTACTCATGATTTATATCCAACTACTGTATTATAAATATAATAACAGACATCGGGCGATTATTTAAAAAATAAAAATAAAACAACAGATATTTAATATATATTTTTTATACTTTTTAAAAATAATTAAAAAAGTAATTGATCTTTGAAGATAATCATAAATTATAGCGAAAGAAAAAAACTCGGAATATACATAACTGTATAGCTATATATAGTCCTTGTTTTGGGGTTATAAACAGTTTAATATATGTGTGTAATTAATGAATAAAAATTTTGAAAAATATAAATTCATAAAAAAAAAACATTTAGATTTTAAAATTCATTAATAATATAAAAATAAATCCTACTTCTAAGCCAAAAACTTAATGAATAATTAAGTAAAAGAGGAACTTAAATAGAAGAGAATTTTTTTTTTAAGTCCAAAAAAAAAAGAAAGAAAGAAAGAGTCCTTAAAGAAAAACTTTTAAACAGTAGTAAATATTATAAAGATATTCAAATGAATTTTTTAGTAAACTTACTTTATATATTAAAGGCAAAGTTTAATTTAACTTTATTTATATTTAATTATAATTCGTTAATTTAACATAATTCAATTTACTTTTTTTTAATTAAATAAAAGAAGAAAATTAATTTTTTATATGTAAATAAAATATTGAATATAATGCTCTTTCAATTTTAATTCAATTACTTTTTTTTTTTTTTTAATTATTATTGAAAATATATTATTTTTATTGACAAAATTAATAAAAACATTTTAAAATATAACATTTTTCCTAATATTAAAAAAAAAAAAAAAAAAAGACAGAAAAGATAAGTTCAATTTAAAAAAGCTCACTCTTTCCTTCTTTTTTTTTCTTACACTTTCAGTTGTTTTATTTCATATTATCACGGGAATTGATGTCAGAAAAAACTTGATACTGACAGGTGAACATGAAAATTATAATTATGTTGCCATCCAAATGTAGAAAACAAGTACTGAGTTTGTATTCACGAGGGAAAATATTTGGTGAAATTTTAATGGTGAATCTTAGTTCTCTTCTACTTTAACAGATAGAAAAGAGACAGATGGTGAGTATAAAATAAATGGTTGTTATGTGAAGAAAGGAAGCATCACGAGAACTTGTATTTTCTATTATCAACTTTTATTTTTACTCTCCAAAAATTTGGAGACAGCAAAATTTTTATGTAAAAATAGATTATATCTTAATTTAATTTTAATACATAATAAAAATATTGAAATATTATCTTTCATATTTTGGTTGTACGCGCACTTTTATATATTCTTACAAATTATCGAATTTTTCACTTCCTAAAATAATTGTCGATGGAATTTTTCTCTTTAGTTTATTTTGATAGAAAAGTTGCTAGAAATATACTAAATTAAATTATTTTTATTTTTCCTATATAAACTGATAACTTGATTCAAATTTTTATATAAAAAAAAAAAAAAAATTATATTTTCAAATTTATAAATTTTGGAACTTTTATAAACTTACTAGAAGTATTGAAAACTAAAACGAATATATAAACTATATATATATATTTTTTAAATTTATCTTTTCAAATATCTATTTTTAAACAAATATTAAACTCCCTATTTAATTTTATAAATTGTTATTTTTTTTTCTAAAAGTGTATTTTAAAACTTTATGTCTGTTATACATTTTATCTGACTTTTTTTTTTTCGCTTTACACGAAAAAATATATCATCCAATATTATGTTAGCATTGGAATTTTATTAATACACTACACAATATATATACTATAGCACTATAGCACTATATATTAATAAACTATAGCAAGGATCGACATACTTTTGAGATGGAGAGCCAAACCTGTCTCTCACAATAATTTAAAAATTATTCGAGAGCTACTGTATATATTTTTACAAATAATTTTCTTCATTTAATAAAGATATAATATCTTTATTAAATGAAGAAAAAAAAACATAAAAAAATTGAGTCATTTGTTCAATCATCCCCTCCATTCCCTCTTCACATTCGCTTTCCCTTCGCTGATGTCACGCTTCGCTCATCTTAGTGCCACGAAGTTTTGCGTGTGATAAATCAAATGATATCACTATTATGTGAATAAAATTTTATAAATGTGAAACTATGATAGTTTTATTTTCATTTTCAATTTTACTTCAGAGCCACATGTTTGTACGTATTCAAAGAGCCGCAGTTTGCCAACCCCTGCACTATAGGAATAGTTCTAACAATATTTTGATATTGCTAGAACTATTAAATTGTTGATTATTATTTATTATTAACTATTATTTGTTTATGAAAATCAACAAATATTGTCGATTTTCATAAACAATAGTTAAAACAAATTCAAAGAAATTATGAACTAACTACTGTATAAACATTTTTGAAGTAAGAAGTTTCTTAAAGGAATAATTTTGAAAATAGATATTACTGTATTAAACTTTTATCGACTTTCGTTAGATTTAATCAAATTGTGAATAATAAAATAAACGATAACGCCATCCTTCGCATATTTTTCTTCTTCTTCTTCAAAAAAAAAGAGCTTAAAGCTGCATCAAGGCTCAAGTTTCGGATTATAATCACGATTTTGAACTGAGAAATAATGGATTTTGTTTGCGAAAACGGATTATTTATTTATAAGAATTGCGATTTTTAAAATAAAATAATAAAAAAAAACTCGCTATCAAATTCAAATTCGTTGATAAGTTTCATTTTTTGAATTATTATAATATATTCTATTAAAAATATGTGCAGCTTTAATAGATATTTCGATTCGTTATAATGTAATTTCTCTTTTAAAATATAAGTTATAACTTTTTCAAGAGAATCTCAGTCGAGTGTAAAATTTTGATTGAAGCCATTTGAAAGAAACTGCTATTACAATTTCTGTAAAAATTGACGGAAGTGGAGTTGTCTGTCTCTGTACGAACATTGCGACTTCTTAAAAAAAGCAATCTTCTCGAAATAAAATTTTGAATAATAATCGATAATTACTTCTGAATTTATTATTAAAATTTGTTATAAAAAAAATAAATGATTTTCTGTCGTCAACTAGCATCGATGGAAATTTTCGCGATAAATACTAAATTATCTTCATAATCATTTAAGAAAAATACGGATATTCTCTTCGAATTTCTTCGTATTTAAAGATAATTGTCGGATTTATCGAAAAAATAATCGGCTTATCCATAATCATGTTATTCAAATATACAGCAAATGTTATAAAAATAATGCGAATCAAAACACGCATCATATATTTTTTAAATTTGAAGATTTTTCAGCTCGAACTTTGTGAAAAATTTCACAGAAAAATTAATTGTCACAATCATTTTATGCAATCCTTTCAGAAATGATCGTATGAACTTTGAGACTAACCAAATCGAATGAATGACGTTAGAACATAGACAAATGTATAAATTTTCTTTTGCATTTTATAATAGGTAAACATTCTGTGCAAGTTATTTCGACAAAATATTTATTTTTGAAAATGTTTTTTGATATTGCAGATACAAATTTCTTAACAGCAGAGAAGTACAAATTCGACTAATAAAGAAATTATTATCATCAATTTTCCATACTGTTCGTTATGGAAGCATTCGCATATATTCACTTTAATAACGATTAAATCTGGAAGAAATTGTTCGTTATGGAAGCACTCGCATATATTCATTTTAATAACGATTAAATCTGGAAAAAAATTGTTCGTTATGGAAGCACTCGCATATATTCACTTTAATAACGATTAAATCTGGAAGAAATTGTTCGATATGGAAGCATTCTCATATATTCACTTTAATAACGATTAAATCTGGAAAAAAATAAGTTATAACCCAAAGTTTTAATAGTATTAACAGAATTAGTTTAAATATAATTTTTCTTTAAAGCTGTTATATCGAAAGTTTTGCGGGAAATAAAGGCGATAAATTACTTATTTAAAAATTATTTAATTTAAATTTTTACGATCTCAAATATTTTATAAATAAATAAAAATATATTTGTCATACAGAAAACTAATTAAAATTAAAATATACTAATTGTATGCCAACAGAATAATGCCAAGAATGCTTTAAAATATAAGTCGAGATCTTAAAAGACTGCATAAAAGAAGAATCGTGAACTAAGTTTCTTAATTTTTATAGACAAAATGTAATTGTATCCTTTCAGAATGGTATTCTTTTTCATTTATTCATTTATACTATTTAATCTGCAATGTTTGTTATGCATTTTTATGAACTAAATTAAATTAAGGTAACTGGAAAGAAGTTGACACAATGATGCAGCTCAGAATTCATTAGTAGAGAATACCGAAGACAGAGATCACTTCAGTGCGCCTATCAATTCATTATGCAAAAATTATATCACCGTCAATGTATTTTTGTGATAAGGAAAAGAGAAGTTTCAGTAACTTCTTTAAATTATAATATGAATAAATTACTTTTGGTAGTTCTTACAGTTAGATGGCAACAGTAGCAATGAATATGATATAATTAACTGAACATGAGAATATATTCTATCAAGAAGAAACTATTATATTATTAACTTCGAAATCTAAATCATTTTTAACAGGTGATCTCTTCAATGGATTTTTATGGATAATATATATAAATACGGTTGATTTATACAGTATTTAATTTACAGACTTTAATTCACATATTTATCTAGTTGTTATTTCTTAATATTTATTTAATTTATTCTTAATTCCACGTATATTCTAGTAGAATATTACATTTATAATCTGTTGGTAGCGAAGTATCTCGATATAATTTTATATCCAAAATTTAGAATATTGTAATTAGAATTATTTTAGAAACATCAATTCCACGTTTTCAGAATCAAATGTTAACCATGTCGATCCATTTTAGGCCATCTAAAACATTATTTTGTTAAAAGTTAATGGAATTTTAGTTGATATAAGAAAATACGAATTCTATTATTAAAAATACTGATTTAATAATCTAGAACATGGCGGTCCAACCCACGACCCAGTGCTGTAATGAATGTGATCCAACATAAAATTATAACTTCCTTAAAACATTGAGATTTTTATGTACTTAACGAAGTTTTTATTATTTAAATATTTATCTACATTTCCTTTTTTCCATTTTCTGGAAATATTTCTTATTTCAGTGATTAAAACTTCTCAATGACTTAAAAAAAAATCCGAACAAGAGGAAGTCAAAGATTATTATGCTACGACATTTTTGCTTATTCGTCGTGGTGATGTCATATATTATACATTTTATTTATTAATATTTTTTGCTTAACAACTATCGTTAGAATTAGTATATTTTATGTGCCGCCCGAGACAATTTTTTGTCCTTCAAATGTGGCCCAAGGAAGCCAAAAAGTTGGATATCTCTGATCTAGAATAAACGAAGAATACGTTTACAATTTTATTTAATTACTAATGGATACATAGTTGGATTATGATTATTTTTATATGCAATAAGAAGAATATAACTATATTCTTCTTATTGCATATAAGAAGATTAACTATATATTCAGATAGTTGAAATTTTCACTGTCTTATAGATCATTGCAAATATTACAAGTTTCGTTGTTTATGATTTAATATATTCATAGAATTTCAATAATCTTTTCTCTTTGTTATTCTGTATGTCATTATTTACATCACAGACACAATGGGAGTATCTTATTCTGACCTACTGTACATTTTTTTCCATTTGTGTTTGCAGCATGTTCATATAGTTTATATTTGTTTCTGATATTCCATCACAAAAAAAGGATAGTAACAATGCCGTGAATACTATATTTTTACAATTTTATTTATTCAGAAACGTAGACAGAACCTTTTTTTTTTTAAAAAAAAAAAAAAGTGAGTAAATAAAACTGTAAAAAATTTATTTTGAAAGTGGATAAAACCTTTCCCGGCTATGTTGATGAAAATGTTACATTTGTTTTGAATGAAGTTTATGAAAATTAAAAATTGATCGAAAGACTAATTGAATTAGTGAAAAATTTAAGCACTTCTGTTAACACACAAAAAAACGTTTTAATTTCTAATAAAATAAATTAAATCTACAATAAATTGTCATAAAACATAATATTAACAGAATTACTTCTTTGTTTTTTACTTGATTTGATGAGAATCAATGTTTAGACCAAACAACTTTTAAGAATTTCTTTTCAGATAAGCTTGGTTACAGGATTAAAGCTGTTAAATTATTTGCTTACAGAACTGATTAAGACAAACTATTAAGAAGTTTTCTTGGAGGAAAACATATACAGCGTAATCTATACAGAATTTCTAGAAAGAAAAACTGATAAAAATAGATTTGTTCACATTTTGTTCACAATACGCAAAGTTTTATTAGAAAATTCATTTTTATAAATTTAATCTCGAGTTTATAACCTAATCCTATCCATTTAATACTTTACGATTTTGAATTAATAATAGCAAATGGTAACTTGTTACCAGATAGTCAGCAGTTATTACTGATATTAACTTCTAATATTTGTTAATGTATAATTATGATGAATTAAACATAAGTGGAAAAGGTAATCTTCCGACTTATATATATCCCAATCTTCGAAACAATAGAATTTTAATCACGGAGTCAAAAAAAAGCGATTTAAATTGTGAAATTTTACTTTTAATATATAAGTTTCCGAATTATTCAAGAACTAGAATAACATTCTATTTATTCTATTTCGATGTTATTGGAAGAAAGGACAGTGGGCCTATAATACATGCTTGAATTGAAGGTTTCAACAGGAAGGAAGAAATTTATGATTTCATGAAAGGAATGAAACGCTTTTGTCACCACTGAATAGTCAATTCAGTGATATATTTAACATATAAGTTATTTTCTGTCTCAGTTATTGAATATTACGGATAATAAATTCATATAAACGTTTTATTTATAATGTAAGACATTATTTAATGTACGTCTCTTGTTTGTAGTAGTTTATGTTTTTAAAATTTCTGAAAATATATTTTTATTCTGTGAAATTTTTTATTAAAATAAAAACTTTTCTATATGAACTACTATTATATTTGCGATAACTATAACCATTTGTATTTTTTAAAAAATACAAATGGTTATAGTTAATAAATTTTCCGCCATTTTTCAATTAAATCGATCAATTGATTTTTTGGCTTATAAATGGCTTTAGTACAAGGTTGATTTTTTGGCTTATAAATGGCTTAAAAGCCATTTTATAAGCCAAAAAATCATCCTTGTACTAAAGTTAAAAAAATATAGATTTACTTCCAGAAAAATATAAAGTTTTAATACGCTGAAGAGTTTGTTGTCAAGCACTATTGGCGTATTGAGAAGCAGATCTCATTTACTTATTAATGTCGGATTTATTAATATTAATAATTTAGATAATTCAAAAGCTATCAAAAAAAAATTCAATACAATTATGTTTAAAAAAGCAAGCACGACTGTTGATTTTCAAAATAATTTATTAATTTTTATTTTGTCGAATTTTTTCAGATAGATATTTTTAATGGATTATTAATGAATCATAAATTTATTCTGATATAAATCATTTAGTTTTAAAATTTAATGGAAATTTTCATTTTTTTTTTTTTTAATCGAAAAATATGTATAGACTATATTAAAATATGCATTCGAAGTAATATAAATCATGCACAGAGATTAATGATTTCATCTCTCAATCTACTTTATTATAATTAATTTTTTGGTTAATTTAAATCATTTAATTATAATTTACATTGATCAATTTAATTGAAAAATGGCGGAAAATTTATTTAGTCATTTTTTTCTTCTCGTTATAATTATTTTTTGGTTTTGTTTTCATCGAAATATTAAATAAAAACTTCGATTAAACATTTTAATTTTTTCAAAAAATAATTATAGAAATAATTTAATCCGTTTTAGACATTAAAATAATAATAATTATTATTATTTAAATTTAAATTTAGGAAAAAAAAAGATAAAACATATTCCATAAAAACTGTGACGATAATTATTTTAGAAAACGAAATTAGATAAATTCTTTATTGCATAGAATATAATTTTATTAAAGTTAAATTATTCATCGCCTTTTCAGCTAATAACGATCTTTGATTATTAGATCCTTTAATAATAGAAAAAGTTTTTTTTTTTTTTTTAAATATAAATATATATAATATTGAGAAATAAAATTAAAGTACGATCGATAAAAATACGAGTTTTAATTATTAAAATTTTAATTAAGATCTTTTCTCCTTGCTCAAAATTTACACGTATTGTCTACGTCCGATGATTAAAACTGATTAAAGCAACAAACACTAACCGTGATTAAAAAAAAAAAAATTTTGTTAAAATAAATTTTTAACAGGTTACTCGAACTAAAATTTACAGTTTAACTTCGATAATTTCGTTCTTTCAAAATTAAAAAAAAAGAAAAAAATTATTAATTATGTGTTTATGTGTAACGAAATTATATATTTACTTTGCGAGATTTTAATCCCATTTAAGAATCCTTTTAAATATTATTCCTTTTTTTAATTATTACGTAATTTATAAATTTAAGTAAACTCCAGGTGAGAAAATAATAACGATTTGTACGCATTTAAAATATGAAAATTATTTTACGATTTGGAAGGAAAAAAAAAACAAGAAATAAATTTACCGAAAATAATCTGAGGTGTTTATTCCAAAATTAAAAATTTTCAAAAACCAAAATGATAATTGGAGTTAACTTATCAATTTTATCGTCAACGGCTCAAATTAAGAAATGAAAACTTGTTCCGTAATAAAACATCTAATTAGCAGCAATAAGCCATTCAGGACAAAGTTAAGAACTACTTAAGAAGATGTTAAACGCCATTTTTCACTGCTTTGTCTCATAACTTCACTTCTTCTAATGATCTCAGCTTAATTTCGAAGAAGAAAAAAAAAACCTGACTAAATTAATATAATAAACAATAATTATCCTTCTCATTATCGTAATGTTAACAGTGTAATTATTTCTATGATAGAAAATTTAAAGAAATGTATGGAAGAGGTTGCTGTTTGAGTAAAACTAGCAATTTCGACAAGGAATGAACTTAACGAACATCCTGAATCAAGCACAACCATTACTAATCTCAAAGTTATGTATTATTTATCACTTCAATCCGTTTTTTTTTTTTTTTTTGTAAAGATTTCTTCCGACTTAATAGAAGTCGCTTTCTTCTAAAGGAGATTTATCAACTCTGCACCGTTGCAAAATAATTAATTTTTTTTTCTTTTCTTTTATCACTAAAACAATTTGATGACGTCATTTAACTGCAACAAACATAAGAGTAAATTTGTAATATTAAATGCTACCGAGAATTTTTTGTTTTTTTTATTTTTTTTCTTTTAAGAGATAAAAGCATTGCTAGTCTAATTTTTTATTTCCTTGAGCTGATGGATGGGAGATGTCATTTTTGCGATTCTCCTCATCTTTTCTATCTAGTAACTGATGGGTGTTAAGATAGATAACATCCCTCGGTTACAAATTGACTCGAATCTAGCGCCTATTGCATACTTTCTTTCAGTTAAAAATCTATTTAATACATTAAACAGATTAAATAGAAAAGTGTGTGGCCAGGTAAACAATTAACAAAATTCGAAAATATGTGGAGTAGATACTAATCTGTTTAAAATGGGATTGTACGAAACAATTAAAAACTTACCAGAAATTTTAATATGATAATAAAATTATTTTAGATTCAGCAACGATTTTAAAGAAGTTATAAAGTGTCGAAACTTTTCAAAAATAATTTATTTTGCATTTGTTTCTTACGACTTCTCATAAAATATATTTGACATTCTAAGCTATCGTTTAGATTAAATATTTAAACAGATGCGTTTTAACTTTAAGATATTAATAATTTGTGACGGTTAGAAATTAAAGTCTAAATTAATTATCATCTCATAAAACGTAAAATTTTTACTCCTTTGTGTAAAATTCAAGAAGACTTAATCATATCGAAACATCAGCTAATTGATGACAAGATTATTATAATTATTTTAAAAATTCATGTTTATTTACTTTTCATCAGGGCTTAAAAATTTACGTCACATCTTAAAAATCGATTAGATAGAAATATAATTTTATAGCAGTCTTCGAAACTTTAGTTTTTTTTTTTTTTATAATCAAACTAACGTTTTCTCTTACGTTGAGACGTGCAGTAATTAAAAAAATGAAGAAGAAGAACGTCGAGGGAAGATACGATTTAGAAACATTATGATATTAATATTTAAATTTAAGTATTTTAAAATCATTTAAATATTTTATCAATACAGTATTTGAATAAATATAAGTTTAGATTTGGTTATCGTTATATCGGTTTTCTCATCGAGCCATTTATTGGGAACTTAAAACAGAATGAATGAAATTATAGTATATACCTTCTAAACATGCGATAATTTGAATAAATGAATAAATAACTTTTGCACAGCTTCATTTCTAAAACATTAAACATATTTACTTTGGATAATAAAATTTTTGTTTGAAATTGAATATGTAGTTACGCTATTTACAATTTGATGAATTCCGAAAATTTATTTTTAATTTAAATATTACAATATTTATGTATTATAATCCTCTGTATCAGATTAAGAATATCTATAGAATAACGTAATAAGGATAATGGCAAAGGTGAAATAACAAAATATGCGCGAAAATTTATTTGATTATTGGCTTTACAATACGCAATTTTCCATGAGATACTTTACTACATAACGTAATAAATGGATGTAAACGGCTGAATTTTTTTTTTGCTTATCATCATGAATTATTTTTTACAAAATTATTTTGAGCATTTTACACGGAAGCGTATAAATTTAAGATGAATTAATTTATTAGAAAATTTAAAATTCCATTAATTAACGACCGATTTTGCATCATCAAAACAACAAACACTAGTTAAAAAATATATATAACTTATATAAAAGTTTATTATCTTTCTATGTAATCTATTCAGTTTTAATTTTTTTCTAAAAAAAAAAACATATAAAATTTTTATAATTTAGGACTATCAATTGTAATTATCTTCCTAATTTATTCCTATCATTTTATAATAAATAAGGTTGGAGTCAAACGCAATATGACGTGACGATGATACTACACTAACTATGTGTTGTTTATGTTATCCAAATGTAGCTATAAACGCCGGAACGAGAAATGTAGCTTTAAATGCCGGAACGATTGGGTGCGTATGTATGTCTGTGTGTGTGTGTGTGTACTAAGTTAATGGCGGAAGCTAACAGACTTAAGCCAAATTCCTGATCTAATTAACTAACTCCCAAACCAATAGTTCTAACGTGTCTGTATCAGTGGGTGTAAAACGAGAGTAGCTCCGATGTATATTAGTGGACACATCAACTATGATGGCACATCTCATCTGATATCACGCAAATTGTTCATTAAAAGCGACATGCGAGGATGAACAACAACATCAACATAAATTACATATTCCTATAGAAATGCATTGTCTTTCAAGCAGGTTATTATAGAGATTGAATACTTTCAAGTATGATGCCGATCCACGTATTTAGATTATATTACTAAAACTATTAAGAAAAATGAATTAATTTTAAACTTCGTGTTCGTTTTAAAATGCTTTGAAAAGTTAAAGATGGCTTATATCAATATTTAACAAACATCCTCTGCAATTATTTGTCGAAATGATTATAATCATTAAATTGCACGCTATTACTTGAAAATTTTATGTTAATTGTATGTTGCGATCCATTAAAAGTACAATTAATTTAATGATTTATATAAAAAAATGAACGCGATTATTTAGTTTAGGTTATCGTGAATTGTAACTACTATATTAATCAAAATTTGGATAAACCATTAACCTTATCGAATCCATAAAATTTGGCAATATTTGTAATTCATCACCATAATCCAAGAAATGTTTTAATCGCTGCAAGTTATTGCTGAGATCAGTATGGACTAGAAGAGTTGAGTTATAGGCCTATTTCTTATTAGGAACCCACTTCCTCTTCCTAGCAATATGACTATTAGTTTTATTTAATCTCTTTCCAATAAGTATCTGTTCTTCTGTATGACTAAAAGTAGTCGGATGCATAATATTATGTTTTATCTTTTAATGTTGTTGTTGTTGAAATGTTGGATAATTGAGGTTCCTGTTCCAATAACTCATAATGGCATTTAAATGAAGATCGCTTTATCGTTCTTATTGATTATTTATATTAAACAAAACTTAATGAAGGATTTTATGAGTCGAAACTGTAACTCAAATTCGATTTTAATATATTGGCAATGATTTTACTTCGATCATTTTTAAAACATTTAGAATGATTTCAGATATTTTTCGTTCTAGATGAAAAACGGCGGCATTTCTAATTCTATACATTTTCTCAAATTTTTAAGTTTTATAAAGATTGTTAGAAACTTTAACGATTAATTTTAAAATTTTATTTTTTCTTCGTTTCATTTAATCAATAAATAAATGAGCAGAAAATAACATAATATTAGAATTTTCAAAATACGATGATTCATATTCATCCTCTCTCTTTTTACTGAATGTCACATAAGAGAAGTTTGATTAGAGGAAAAAAAAAAAAAAAATGCTAAAGCAAAACAAAAATTTTATTACTCACCACTCTCATCAATGTCATATTTAGTGTTAGGAGGCAACGAATCTGCCATTTAGCCAAGTTGATTGAGTCAGAGGATGTTGTGATCCGTAGCGTGGTGTTGTGCAGAGAAGCCCACAAACATTGTTACCCTTAATAAATACAGTTAGAGTAGGACCAGTCGCTGGTTATAACCACCTGTTAGTTTCTGATTTGTTAAAGTAAAGTCGGTTAAGTTGCGTGCACTGCTATCTCGTGAGCAATTTATGAACTATTTCATTCATTTTGACGTGAATAAAATTATGTTGATCTGTTAATGAAGAAAATTAGTTGAATCAATAGACAGATAAAATGAAGATTAAGGAAGTAATTCGGCTGGCTAATTAGACAATTTAATTTCTGTTCAGAAACTGGAAGTCTTTAGTTGACTTATTCGTTTTTTTTTTTTTTTCTTCTTCTTCTTTCTAAATTGATAATCGATACAAGTCCTTGTTTTCATTAATTTATCTATTTTCTTATTAAAATTCGTAATTTTATGTATTTATTTATTAAGTAACTTCATAATAGAATTTGCGTTTGCCATGGAAAAGTTTCCTTGTCATTCTTATTCTCTGCCTATAGAAGAAAGAGAACCTTTATGGAGATGAAACAATTCCTTCTTTGACATTTAAAAGAAAATTTGGTCGTTTTATCCGTGTATCGATATATATATATTTCGAAATTCTTTTCGAAGTCGATGATGATTTTTCCAATTGAAAATTGGAATATAGTCTTTTTATGAATGAGAAGGATCTATTTTTAAAGTAAAATATTGATTTAGATAAACAGGGATTCTTTCCTAGGTAAAATATATATATACATATATAGAGAAGAGTAAGAATTATTCTAGAAAAATATGATGGAGACGAGCTGAATCTCTTTAAATTAAATATAAATAAGAATGAATGATTGTCTCACATAATAGGATCTCGTGTTGTGAAAAAAGATCTTAAAGTATTTATCATTTTTGTGTATATACAGATTTTATAAATACTGTATTGTAATTTTAGAACGTTTCTTCAATAAATCTTAACTTTAAAATCTAAGCATTTTAATCTATTTTCGTTTCAATATTAAAAAAAAAAAAAAAAATTAATATATTTTAGTTATCAATATTTTTGTATAGGTCCTAATATTATTCATATATTCAAAAATGTGTATTCGAATACTGTTGTGATTTTTAAGTGTAAGGAATGAGATTACAAAAATATTGCAAAACAGGAATACGAAATTTTTTTTTTTTTTAGAATTTGTAAATATAGAAAATACAACACTAAAGTGAGTAAATTTATTCTTTTCTTATATTATAGAAATTCTTCCACTGTAAATATTTAAAAATTTATTTTCTGTAACAAAATATCATTAAAACATAAAAAAGCGTATATATTAAATTAATAAAACACACATTATTATTTCTCAGAGCGGCATTTAATATCTCAAAAAAATTTTTTAAAAATTGCTAGTTTACAGCACAACAGAGGAACGAGTTCCATTACATCTTTTCAATATTTATTATTTAATCTATAATAATTATAAAAAAAATTATGTTTTAAATCATTTAAAAATTTCTACAAAATAATTATAAGTTTGTAAACTTTTATTATATCTATACATTAAAGCGTAATTAAAGCTATTTCATAACGAAGTTATGTCATAAAACAACACACTGTTTAAAAGAACATAATTAAATTATTATCTGTTTAAAGTTAGCAATATGTCTTTTAATATTAATAATCCAATTTTAAACAATAAAATCATTTATTAAAGACAAATAGTTACATCTTAAATTATTCAATAGCATGAAGAATTTTTAGCTCTGCAATTTCTGTTATAAAATTTTTCAGAAAGAAAGGAAAAAAAAAAGAAAAAAGATTTTTATATTATTCCTTAAAGCAATTCATAATGCAGCTACGATGCAGCTGTTTACAATGAAGGAAGTTTCGTTTAATTTCAATCAAATGACAGCATTCAAGGAAAGAAGGTACACATGTGTCAATATAACAGCCTAAATTGATTAGGTAAAGAATAAAAATATAATTTTGATAATTACAAACTTTTAGAAAAGAGATTCAACATACCAATCGACGAAAGAACTGTTATATAAATAGAGCTTTCCTTATCAGTTGTGTCCACTAAAAAAAAAAAAAAAGAACACTTAATTACTGTATTTAAAAAACAAACTATTGATATAATGAATTAAAAAAATACTTATAAAACAAATCGTATACAAATATAAGAAATAAACTTAAAACTGCATAAGAATTAAATAAACTTACACTGAGGTTCTTCTTCGACAATGGATTTTTTTGTCCACCAAGCTAATTAGTGAAGATAATATAAAAAAAAATTATATCATAAACACATAAAAATTGATAACTTTCAGATGGAATTTTATTTTATTTTATTTTTTATCTTACTGTTTCGCTTGTCCAGATTTTCTTTCCAATTAGAAGAAATTAGTGCCATACTGTCTTCGGGATGAGCTGATAAAGCATTTCATAATTTGTGACTCGCATTCGGTCGACTCATAATTTGAGAACAACGAACAAAAATAGAATGAAAATAAAACATACCTGAGTTCAATGATAGAAAAGTATTTAAAAAGAGTGCAAAACATACTAGTATAGTGAAATGATCCATTCGAAACACTGAAATGAATTTATACTATATATAAAATTTTATATTTATGAATTCTCATTTTGTACAGTTAAAAAATAAAATCAAAACAAACAAAATGAATCAAAAAATCCTCTATTTTGCAAATACTGTACTCTATTTTTAAGTATTCAAAAGTTGAAATATAAACTTAATTATATTCGAAAAGTACTTTGTAGCTGCAAGTGGTGCAAAATCTATACTGCATCACTGGATGTAAAATATTTTTTTTATTATTATTTTAATTTGTTTAAAAAAATAATATTCAGAAAAATCTTATTCTACAGAATTTTTCTAATAATCATTAAAAAAGATAATAATGTTAAAAGAATTAAAAACACAAAGAAAAGTGTAAAAATAAATAAATAAAAGGAAGATTGAAAATTTAAGAAGTACGTATGATATAGCTAATTTATAACAGAAATTTTTAAGAAAAGATATTTTTCTTACCTGATTGGATGACAAAAGGAAATGGAACAATGATCCGATAGCGAAGTAGATTCTTTATATACAAAGTCATACCTCTAAGTAGGAAGTCGGATCGTCGTCTCTGTAAGTGCAATTAATCCCTGTTAGCGAGATGGGATCAGTTGGAATTCCCTTCTATTTGAATATTTAATAATTCTTGATTGGAAATTTTTCTTGTTTGGACTTCCTGATAAGTTTGTATTAATTAATGTCTGTTCCAAAACAGAAATGACTTAATTCCTTTCTTTTCTGGTTGGTTTCTTTTGTATTTTCGTTCAAACTCTTTTTCATGTTAACAAAACTCAAAATGATTTATAAATAAATGGTTTTAATAATAAATTAAGTATAAACTAATTTTTTATATTAACAAAAGTTTATTTTAAAAAATTCTCATAATATTATTAAGATTTTAGAATTAGATAATGGTAAAATTAATCAGGAAAATATAATTTCTAAAAATATTTAAATCTTGAAAGCTTTGATGCTGCATCGTACATTTGAATAGTTTATTAATCATTAAACAAACCATAGAAAGATATTTAAAGATTATATCATAATATAAAAAAGAAAAAAGAAAATTATATCTGAATTTAGAATTTTTATTTCTTTAATAACTATGATGGATAACAGATGGCGCAACTACCACAATATTGCAGAGAATTGAGATTGCAATATTTACTGGACTTCTCTCACATATATTGCAACAATCTATAAAAAAAAATCTATCAAATTATATAAATTATTATTAGTTTTTAAAAAGATGTGTATTAATATTGAAAATCAGATAATTAATCCCAATAACTTATTAATAAGACAAATACAAGATGAAAAAGACCATGAAAGAAGTGTCTAATTAATCTTATAAATGATCTATTACTAGCGCCTACTTTGTCTATTTTTTCTCTCACAAATTAAGACTGATCCTCAGAGAACAAATGTGAAGACTTATATAGCAATGCTTTACATTTATTGTTGGCTTTTGCAAAGTAGTAGACCTCTATAAATAATGTAATTATGATACTAATATAAAAATAGTTCTATGTTATTCAAGCTGTGAAAGTTTCCCCACATTTTGATCTAAATCAGATAATAAGAATTAAATAATCTATTGATTGCTAAATATTTATTTTCATTTGAAAAACGACACTACATGTGGTGTTTTTTAAACATATAAAATGGAATCTTCTGTAATGATTATGTTGTTTATATAAATAGACTATGTATTATTAAATAATTTCGAATACTGTAGTCCAGTGTTATTCAAACTGTGCACCACGGAACCCTGGGGTTCCACAAAATGTCCTACAAGTTTCATAAACATACATAAAATATTTATCAAAATAATGAAAATAACTTTATTTTGTAATACTTTTTAAACTTTTATTATAATATAATAAAAGAATATTAAAATGTTTTTCTTTATAAGTACTATCTAGATTGTGAATATTCTATTGTTTATGATCCCGGGTTCCGCGAAATAATTTTATACTCATATGGGTTCCTTATATTGAAGAAGTTTGAAGACTACTGTTGTAGTCTATAAGTCTTTAGGGCATAGAAATTTTAATGTTTTAATTATTTTTATATACTGTGCAATTTTTTGTCTAAAATTTAAATTAGTAAAAAACATTCAAGAAAACACACACACACAAAAAAAAAAACCTCGTAATTTATTTATTTAACTCGAATATTTTAAAATTAATTTTCATAAACTTTCATATTGTTATTATTATTATTTTACTTGGAAAAAAAAACGTTAAAAAGAAAAATAAAAAGTTCACCAATAAACTACTATCTTTCAGTGCACATTCTATTTAACTATAATATAAATTAGCGCCCATAATATCGAAATAATGAGATGAAGAAGATGGTGATGATTTATTTCAATGTTACTACTACTTCATAAATTGAGAAGCAAAAAACTAAGAATTTGAAAAAATCTAATAAACACTAATTAAAATTTTTATTACTATATACCAGTAGTCAGTGGCGTACGCAAGAGGTGGGCTTCCGGGTTTAAACCACCCCTTGAGCTTTGTAACACATTGTACAGATATCTCGAAACAAGCGATATTTGAAATAAATGAAAACTGGAAAGTTCCCATAGTAACAGAATTAATATAGCAGTATTAATAGTAGTGGTGGTGAAGGTAGTAGTAGTAATACTTGTAAAACTAGAGGAAGCCTCAGTGACAAAATATAACAAATTTCAAAATAAATCCCCCCTTGACAAAATCCTGCGTACGGTACTGACGCTACACTATAACACACTACACTACACCACACTATGTTTTTAATAATCAGCTAACATCTCCATGTCATTTTTAGTTGTCCATAGATGGCAATTGTCACTGGTATAATGAACCTGAGTGTGAACTATTTGAGTGAACCAAAGTCTTCCAGTCCATTATTTATATTTTTTTAAATAAACAATTGGGAAGAAAAAAATTATACAAATTATAAACTTTTTCTTCCCGATTACCTTTAAAAAAATTATAATTCATAGAACAGAAAACTGTCTCAGTAGGTTTGTAAATTATTATGATATATACTGGTATTACTGTCTTTATCGAGATAATTTATCCTTTTTTCCAAATATAAGAGAAAAATTATGCTATATTTAGTGTAAATGAAGAATAAGAGAATCGTGTTAGCATAAACGAACTTTTTAGGAATAATCAATATGAAAAACTCATGCTTCTGGGCATTTGCATAACCAAGACTATGACAACAATAACAATTGAACAGCATACATATGCAAATTTATAAATCATGAGCCATGGAATAAATAAATAATTTTCTTTGAAACAAACGTAACTTACGAAACTTAATTATTTAAATGTAGCTAGAAGCTTCATACTTTTTAAGTTTTAATGAAATTTACTAATATTTCATATATATATATATATATACACACATCATATTGTTGGTTAAAAATTGCGCATTGTTCTATCAAACATTTAATATTGTGTTGAAGAAGCTTTTATAAGAGTTATCTCTTAATTCCTAATTTTTGGAACAGGATTAGACCATTATTTAAATTAAAAATTACGTATCAGTTAAAATTCTGTAATATATTGTACTCAGATTATTATTTATATATACATTCTATAGAATTATATGCTGATCATTTTACACTATTGAAACTTCAATCTGATTATCCATGTGCTAATTTTCTTTATATATCTAAAATATCCTAATGTACACAATATATAATTTATTTATTTAACAGATTTTATGATAAATGGAATGTTCAGGATGTAAATAAAATTAACTGTTTGAAATTCATTTATATCTTATTCGATAATAAGTTCTTCAGAAAATAAAGTAAGAACGAAAAAAACATATATTCCAATACAAGAATTTTCTATTCACACAACACATTATGAAGTGCTTATATATTATCACCTAATCATTACAAAATGGGGGACATGTCTGGAAAGTTGGTGATTACGTCTTTTCTATGACTGCTTGTTGTATTTGAAAAACAAAATTCAAATTTAAGTATTTTAGCATTTCTTAACCATAAGATATTATAGCATATTGTATAAGGTATATATGCGGATATAATTTTCATGTAGTACAAATTTCAATTGAATACTACACTCATGTCGTGCCATCTGGAGCCAAGTTTTTAAAACTTTCCTTCAAAATCACATATTTCGAAATATTGCAAAAATTTATATCATTCAATTAAATAAGATGACTGATATCATAGACATTCACATAAAATATTCAAATCAAAATAAAAATAACGTATTTAAAATAAATATTAAAAATAATATAAACTCGTTACTTCTGTACTATACGTACAAAGTAGATGACGAAGGAATAGTTTCGAATAACATAAAGTTGCATTATTTAAATTTTTACCTGAAAAATTTCTATATTTTATTTACCTTGTTTCTTTTTATATTAATTAATATTTTGAATTAAAATTTTAAATATTTAAATTTACAAAAAATTCATTTAAAATATTATTCTATTTAATTTATTTTCAATACATTTGTCATAAATAGTAAAAGAAGCTGTAAAATAGCTGAAAACAAATGTGATAAATTACGAAAAGGAAAATAATGTTTAAATAACTATTTTACTTGAACATTAAACAATTACATTTGTTAAACATTAACAAACGTAATTGTCATTTTTTAAAAAATCCTTTTTATTAATATGTATAATTTAAATATTTCTAAAATCAGCCAGTCTGTAATAGGAACTGTTAGTTTCTATTACAGGCTCCGTAATTTACCATCTTAACTATTAATTTACCATCCGTAAGGATTAATTTTGAATTTGAATGGTTCGAAATTAGTACTTACAGATGGTAAATTCTAAAATAAAGAGATGATAGGAAAAAATAAAAAGATAATTCATTCCCAAAACTAGCAAAAATTTTGTTTATTATACCTTCCATATTTTGTTATTAAAAACAACTTTCTTCCTCTATAATCATTCCTGAATAAAAAATGACTCAATTAATTAAATAACATTGAAGCATTTCGTTCATCTGAAATATATATGTCACAATATTTTTCTCCAACAAATACAATTTGATGTTACAGTGACAATATTCCATATGCTGCCAATCAGTAAATATTAGAAAGTATAGAAAATAACCATTATTCAAAAATATTTTTGAAATTAATTTTGATAATCAGTAAATTAAATTCTTTCAATAAATTTTTTAAATATAATTTTACTAATTAAAATATTTTATTTCAGAATCATTATGAAATTCAATTACTTCTCTACACATTTAACCAAAAAGTTCAAGAAATTGGGGATATGTGTGGCTGAATATCCCAGTTATTTCATCGTAATTCCTATGTTTCTTTCAGCTTTATTGAGTACTGGACTTCAAAAATGGTACGATGAAAGCAATATTAAATATTTACTTGCTCCCGCTAATACAAGACATATTGAGGAAGAAGCCACAATAGGAAAACTCTTTCCGATGAATTTGTCTTTTAACGCAAACATGGAAAGAATGAATAGAGAACCATCTTTTGCAACGGTATTAATAACGGCTAAAGATGGAGGATCAGTACTTCGTCA
>WUQG02044977.1:0-10515 GCA_011317285.2 Androctonus mauritanicus
CTATTCTAGATACAAGGCTAAGGAACGTGTATACTAAAAGATGTGGCATTATATTTACTCGTTTAGTCACTATAAACAAATCTTCCTGCCTACGCGTCGAATTCGCCATTTTCGACGAGTAGAACACGAAAGAATGATGTCAATACAGAACTTTCTTTAACTCACGTTTGGATGTGAGAGTCTCTAGTGACGGCTCGAAATGTCGCCATGATTTCGTCATTCTGAACAGGTTCAAATTGTTGAAGCTGTCTATTGTTAAATGTATATGCACTTGTATGCAGAATACAAAGAAAATCTCATCATATTTGTATCTTAGAAATTTCTGATAATATTTTAGTTTGGAAAATATGTATTATAGCAACCCAATATCCAATAATTCATCATTTTGATGTACAATAATGCATCGGATCGAATATAGTAATAATATAAGTTCTCTGCTTATTAAAGATGAATTCAGTTTTTATACATTAAATATTGGATAAAAATAAATATGTAATATATAAATAAAGACTGGTGAGTGCTTAAATATGAATCCGTTATGGCAATAAAAAATCAATTTGAGAATTGCAGATTTACAATAGATTATATCGTAAAAGATGCATGAAATATTTATAGAAAGAAAATCTATAAAGATGAAAATTTTGATGACGTGTCAAGTAAAACGAAAGCTTTCTTAAAAATATATCTATACTTTTATTAATAGATGGAGTCAACGACCTGTCACATCTAAAGAAAGTCACTTTAAAAATGTCTAGTTTCATTAATAATGTCGCTGTGTTTCCTACTGCGTAATTGCACATCTTACTAGTCTGAATGATTCAATTTTTTAATAGAAATGTTCTAAAGAGAAGTTTAGTTCATTTTTTATAAAAGTTATTTATCTGAAAATTTAGTTTCGATTGTTAAGTTTCTAAAAAAAATAACAGAAAATAACGCTAGAAATGAAACATCAGGTTAGTTGTCAAGAATGATAAATTGATGAGAAATCGGGAATCGTTATAAGAATATCTTTCATGAAGTGATGAAAATCGAAACGTAAGAAAGCTCAAATGTTAATTTCTAAAAAGATTTGTCGTCGGGAAATAAAGAAAATTATTTAAAATATCCCTAGAAAGAGCGAGAAGGATTATAGCAGCCCATTCATATTAATCTTTCGTACGAGAAAATGTTAAGTAGAATTTAATAGAAATCCCAATTTTATCGTTAGTTTGTTGTAAAAAAAATTCCAATATTTAACTTCCATCGATTTATCGACTGAAATGTCTTCGTATTGTCGAAGCTTTTCGATTTTGTTATAAACCGGATCACTAATCAAATTTATTTCATTATTAAATTTAATATTTTTGCGATTACTGCGCCATTTTTATTTTTATTTTTTATATAATATTTTTAAAGTCGATAAATATATCACTGTCAACTCGATATTACGTAAGATGTTTTCCCATTGAAATATCTATAAAAATAAAATATAGGTAGAGTTACTTAAAGAGCAAGACAAATGTAAACAGAAATTCTATACTCTTATTTCGATTATTTATTATTTTTTCTTAAATCGTACTTGGATTTTATGTCTTGAGTAATTTATCAGAGTTATTAGTCCAGAGAATTTTTGTTATAATTCAAAAAAACTTCAATTTGTTAAAATTAAAAATTTTCACTATAGATAATCCTAGTTTAAAATTTATATGCATTATTAATTAATTCATATTTAGCAAGTAGAACCATTAAATTATTTTTCATCTTCGTACGTCTCTATGCCAAATTTTTAAAATGAATAAATAATAAATTTTCGAAAGACTAATTCATTTGATTGTTCCATTGTGTTTTTAAAAAATACAATGATGAAAAAATATGAGAGATAAAAAAAATATAAGCTTAAGTTTATATTTAGTTAAGCTTATTATTTTTATCAAAATTTTGTAAATGTGTTGGTTAATTCGATAAAATGTCGTTAATTCGGATTTATGATATTCCGGATTAACGAAATTGAAACGTTTTGGTGCAAATTTAATCAATGAAAATTATTGCGAAGTCAATATTAACAATTTTCATGACAAACTGAATATTTCCATATATTGTTTAATTATTTCAACCACCTTAAAATGTTATTTAAACAATAAAACAGTGCAATAGACTCCCGATTGTCCGGTTGCGGATTAATCTAGAGTAGTTCGTAACCCGAAAATGATGGTTAATTATCAATGTTTTATCTTAATTTTACTATCTGTAACATTTTTAAATAACCCAGATTAATTTCTTTATTATATCTTAAATAAATGGCGATAAAAATTAAAATTACTAATAAACCAATTTTTTGTTTATTTTTCAATAAATTATAGAACATTTGAATATATGTATATATGCAATCTATTTATTTTTAATATCAAATGCATATTGTCCATAATTCCGATTTTTTTAGTATTTTGTGGATTATCTAGGGTAATTCATTTCCCAGCTCCCCCGGTTAATCGGGTGTATATTGTATTGTATTTATGAAAAGTATACTGTATTTATAAATACATACAATTAAAGTGATGTATATTGTATACATAATAAAAATTTTCGTCCATGCAATGGGATATTCTGATTTTATTGTATGTAAATAATATACAGTACTACTGAAAATAAAACTAGAATATTTTACGAAGTTTCTTATATAACAGGCAAAGTTAATCTATCTCTGCATGCATTAATATTTTTACTATTCACAGTTATAATGTATTATATTACACTGACTATTATAGCAGCAATTGCTAATATTTTAAATTTGTATTTTTTGAAGTGTGAAATGGGCTTTCTTCGCTGATTTAAACCATTATTTTATTATAAAAGTTGAGGGAAAATATTGATGAAGTTTAATAAAAGTGATAAATAAATCACTTTATATGATAGATATTATTACTTGATATTTAAAAGAAAAAAATCGATGTTTTAGAAAGTAAACATTTTAAAAGTTTTTATAACAATGAGCAAACATTAGTTTCACTCGATAAAAAATTACTTTGAAGTTCTGAATACAATCTCTCGTTTAGAAATTGTGTTTCGGCTGTTATAATTTATAATTACAAATATTTATAAATTAATTTTGCATATAGCTATTCATCTGAACTTAGATGGAAAAAAAAATTAGACGATATAAAATTAAAGTAATTTTTATATTAAATATTCTTATCATAATGGAATTTCCACTTCTGAAAATATTATTAACATAGAAAAACATTTTCCGAATTTATGAATTTACGGTGTAGACTTTTATCGCCAATTTTAAAATAGTTTAGAACTTTTTATTCTCGTATTTTTCATTCTAATGTTGGCAAAATTAGATGGAAGCAAAGTAATAAGTTAGCGACGAATAACGCTAGTATAAAATACAGATCTATAGACGTGTAAAAGTTTCTGTTATTAAAATATGATTAAAATGTATGAAAGTTGGTAACAAATCTCTTTCCGAAGCAATCGATAATTTAAATTGATGCATCTTTGAATATTTAAGGAAAACCTTGATCTTATTTTACTTAAAAATGAATTTATAATTGAAAAATTGTGATAATTAAAATATTTTACATTCATATCTTAAAAAATTTCGTGATAAAAAAGTGCAAAATTAATCATTTTTTAGACTTTAAGATCTTAAACTTTAAAAATATGTATTTTATTATTAATCGAAGATAGCAACTTTGAATTTAATTTAAATATATATATATATATTGAAAACTATTAGATAAAATTGCATAGATATAGTTATATACATTATATTCAACTAAAGAAAACTTTTTAAAATCTTAAGTTACTGTCAACTTTTATATCAAGAAAATACATAAAAATATTTAGTTTTATATATACAATTTCAATTAAATATATTAATAAAAAATATATAAAAAATTAATATAAATTTAAATTTAGTTACAACAGAACAGTTTACTGAAAATAATGAATTTGTAGTTTTAATCCAGTTTATTTTGAGAGAAAATATATAGTTTCTGTCAGAGATATCTAACAAAAAAGATTCTAATTTAATAATTTTTTTAGAAAACTAGGAAAATCTGAAGCGTTAAAGAAAATCCTTTTGGTCACTTATCTGTTCTTACGACATCCTATGATCGGGTGATGCAACTAGTATATAGAAAATGTTTCATGTTCACTCGCTAGGTGGCAGTGTCGCTTTTAGAAAAGTGTAGCATCGCGAGTGTCTGACAGTTGCTGCAGAAAGAGGTTCTAGTGAGGACGTCTAGTGGAGTTACTCCATACTGAGTAAGTTCTATTATTTTATCTTTTCATTTTTCTTACTAGTAGACATTTTATTAACGATTGCTTAGCGTATCTGATAAAGAGAAAATATTTTTATATTTTTTAATCACTGAATTTATACTGTATTTTCTTTATAAGTGTTTAATTCTGTGTAAACTTGTACAATTTATAATATAATTTTAAATGAATTTTTATAAAAATTTCGTTATTTATATTTCGAAATCTTCCAAATTGATTCCTCTTAACCAAATGTTTGCAAACTTCGACAATACAAAAAAAATCATTCAGTACTTTTTTATAATGGATTTAATTATGTTTAACCTTTAAAAACAATAATAATAGTGATATGCAATATTTGGAAAGTTTTCAAGTATTCAAGATTTTCAGAGAGTTAAAATAATTTCAACTGGAAGGAATGATAAACGAGTACTGTATATATTCAGATTTTGTTTCAACTCTAGGACAGCAGCAATATAACTAACTCCCCCACAACACCTATTATTACGGGATCCTTTAATCTACACATTTTAAGATTTAATAAGAGGGGCTCAAATGCTGTTTATTGAAGTTATGCTATTGCTTAAAGATATGCATATTTTTTTTCTAACAAACTATGTCAACAACAAGAATGTTTGACATTATTTCGCATACAGTATACTCTACAAAAATAAAGCAATAAATACAATCGAATTAGAATATAAAATAACAATATTTTCCATAAGATACCAGATTTGGCTGTGACTCTTTCTCAATTCTGGTAATTTATTGTCTGTAATGTAACTCAGCAAAAACAGGGAGTGCATACGGTTAGATTTTATTTATTCTATTTTTTAATTTTAAATTAAATACAGTTGTAAATGACTTTTTTGTTATATATATATCAAAGAAAGCAACTAATATTGAATATTTATTGTTCAGACATTTACAAACATAATTATATGTAAAGTTAAATTAATATATTGAATTAGCATATAACTTTTTTAATGACTTTGCCGTCAGCACTTCTGATGAGTTATAAAAAAAGTACAGTTTTAATATTTATAGAATAAGCTAATAATTACTTTTTTTTCTATAAATGAAACATTAAACATATGCTACACATGTATAAATTAAGTTTACGATATTTAGAAGTTTGTCGTTGTGACAATCCTATGAAAAAATTTTTTATCTTTTTTTTTAATTAGAATTATGAATAGGTATATTTTGTTTATCACGATATTTGTAAATTTAATTATCTATTTTTTTTCGTTGATAAAGTAGAAAATTTATTACAGGAATTAATTTATTTTATATTCGAGTCACACGAAATTCCGTCAGCGATTTTAAAACGAAGTTTAAACTTTTAATATTCATTAATTAGTATATAGGGTGATTAATTCCAGAATGCTTAGAGTTAAGTCAGTTTTATGCAGTTAAAGCTAGATCGACTGAAGTTAAAATAACTTTTTTTTTCCGTCAACATCGTCTACTTCATACAGTTCTTCAAAACCACTTAATAATAATTATTAAGAGGTGAAAGAATAAAATTTAATTATTGTATAGGTCTTAAATGATACGTCATTTATTTAAAAAGAATGTAATGTTTATTAGATTTTTACAAATATAAGTAGATAGTTTAGATAATCGGCTGATTTATTTTAAAAGGAAAATCTTAAATTTTGGTATTGATTATATTTGTCTATAAAAATATAATTAATTTTAATGCGATAAATTATAATGAAGTTTTAAAGAAAAAAGTATTTTTTTTTTATTGATGCTTACTCTCGTAAGATAATTAAGCTAGTAAAATTAATATTTTTTCAATTCTTTTACGAGTGAATACAATAATTCTAATGAATTAATAACAATGATAAAAATGAACCGTATTAAAAGAAAACAACGAAAAATTACAGACGAGTAAAGAAAAAAAAGTTATTATTTCGAGTAAGTCAATAAATTTAGATGTCTTTTCTACAATAAAAATTTAAATATGAAATAAAATGAATTAGTTGCGAGAGAAATTTTATATTTTATTGCTTGAATGAACTTTATCTCTTGTTTTTTATCAGTTGATTGGAACATTATTCATATGCACTTCGCAAAGAAAAAGAGAGAAAAATTTCGCCAAAATAAGTTCTGTCCTCTATATTGATGACTTTGACAAAATAAAAATTTCTTTTCATTTTCGGATTTTTCTTCCAGTTCACTTGTAACATCGTGATATAAATAAAAAAAATATATGGATGAATAACTTTTGCTGTAAATTCTGCAATTTATATATATATATTTAGAATTAAATCTTATGAAATTTTAAACTGTTTTAAATCGATTTGTTTCCAACTTTTTATTTAATGAAATTTGGTAAACACAATTTACAATAAAACAAAACGTAATAAGATTAGAAACTTTATAATTAGAATAACAATTCTCATTCATTAAATAAAGATTTAATATTTATAAAATTTAATTATGTTACTATTGATTCTTCGAACAAGAATTAAGACAAAAGTTGTAAAGAACTAGGATAGTTTTCACTATTTAATTAGGATTATAAATTAACCTTTTTAAAGTTTTTTTTTTTTAATATTATTTCATAAACTTATTAAATATTTATTCGTACATATTTCAAAAATAATTCTTTTTTAAATAAAATTTTATTAAAATTAAAGTTATGAACCCATATTTGAGGGAGTGGAAAAAAATTATAATAAAAAGTCAACAAAATATAAAAAATAATAAAAATATTCTAAAAGATAAGAATTAAACTGCAAAATCAACATTTTAGAAAGTTTCTGGAAATTTTTTTTTATCTCGAAAATATGCAGTTAGCTAACGTTAAATATCGAAGTTAGAACTGAATAAGTTAAGTTATATATTTTTAATAATGTGAAACAAACTGACAAGTGAGTTTTATAGGACATACCATGATATTTAGAGACAAACTTTCAAATTTATTTGTACATTAAAAAAAGAATAAACGAGAGAGAGAATTAGTGAACATTTCTAAAATAATTCCATAAGTAAAAATCTGTTCAATATGTTCCATATTCAGTAAACGACACAAAGTTTTATCCTATTTATTACTATATAACAACAACTGAATAATTATTATTTTAAAATATTCAATATTTCGTTATTAATTTTAAAATATTTAGTATTTTATTTCTTTCATTCGTTTTTGTTTTAATTATATTATATAACGGAAAAAATAAGATTGTGATTTCTTAAATATTTTTTAGTAAGTTGATTTATGCTGTTGATTTTGAAAGTTTATGGAATAACTAAAATTAGCCATAATAAAATGAATTTTCATCCTATTTAATATTTAAGTAACAAAAAATGAGATGAAACAAGGATAAGATGATTAAAATATATTTTACAAAGTAAAATATATTTCAATCATCACGTCCTTGATCACGACTTTTCAGATAATCCTTTTAGAATTTTTTTGTTTTCATCATGTCAATTGACTTTCGCAAACAATTTTTCTATGATCGAAGTAAATACTCTCTCTTGAAACCTTGATCTTATTTTGAACGTTTATTAGCTTATATAGATTTCTCAACTGTTATAATCAGTAAATATCAGAATTCATGCAACCTTATTTACATTCTACATCACTGTATTTTTAAAATTAACAATTGGACAGAATTGTTATTTGCTAAATTTTATTAATTTCTCTTTAAATTCGAAACTGAAATTTTGTATTTATTCGAAAGAAAAATATCAAAAAGCTATTAGAAAAAATAACCCAAAAAAATTACAATATTTATATCATACTTTAAAATATTTTTGAATTAATTGTTTTTATTTATTTACCTACTATTCAAAAAATATAGTTTTAGAAGTAATTTTAGGTAAAAATTATAAAATTTTTCCAAAATTTGTGATCAGTTATGATGTTTCTTGTTAATATTATTCGGTACATCGTTTTGTATAGTATTAATCTGAAAATTTTAATTTAATATGTTGCAGTTTAATATATTTTAGCTATGATACAGTAAACATTAATGAAACAAACATTAATCAATATAATATAAATTAAATAAATATATATATATATATATTGTAGTTTTATATATTTCCTGGTAGTTAATAATATATTTTCTGAAATGTTTGTGAAAAATGATTAATTTTCTATTAATATAGAGAGTGGCAGAGTCTGTTTCCCTTGTTCAAAGATATTGAACATTTACAAGAAGCAATGGCATTTAATAATATGAAAGTCATCATGACCTGTCTAATGGTAGCAAAATGAATGACTTTTTACTGATCAGGTCAAAGTTAAACACTGTAATTACAATCTTAGAAACTACAGTCACAAATCAAAAAAATAACAAAATTGAATAGAACATCAAACATGTTAGGATGTATCGGAATATTTTTTGAAAATAAGCAAAATAATCATTATATTGGAATTTTTATATTTCGTTTATTTAGTAAATTTAAAATTATATTTAGAACACGTTGCTTGTTAAATAAGGACATTAGATAATGTTGATAATGATAGATTCTGCCAATTTTGAGATAGTTTTAATGATGAACAAATCTCTTATTTATCGGGAACTTCGTATTGATGCAAAATGTGGTCATGCTGAACATATGCACTAAATATTGTATAGGAATTAATTTATTAAATAAATAAACTGTAATGATTCATTGCATGTAATAATTTTTAAATAATTAATCAGATGCATTCTGTTTAAACTTTAAACATGACAGTGTTCAATTCTGTAATTGGAAATTTGTGACTATGTTTTACAGTTTCCAAGATTCCAAATGATGGTTCTCGATCTCGTCGTTCATTTCGTTTGCTTCTATTAGATAGACTATGATGGACTTCCTATATCAAAAATGCATTATTCTTTGCGTCTATTTAATATTTTAAAACTATATGGATGGGAAACAAATTTTTTGCTAGTCTTTATATTTTAATAATTTGAATGAAATCTTTTACTTCTTTAGAATATTCTAAATTTATGCTCTATTGTAAAAATACGACCCACCTCTAAAATTTGAACTACAAAACTCGGTATACAAATGCCTTTCAGCTAGCTATACAAATGATTAAAATTTCATCGCCAATGAAGCATAGAGCATTTCGAGAGCTCATGAGAAGAGTGAATCGGAGGTCGATATAAGGAGCGGCATAAGTACGACTATATCTGACTGATTTTGCTGTTTCATTACCTTAAGTAGTCTATAAAGATGATTTTGAAAAATATCCGTCAGCAATATGAGCAACTGAGGGAATTTGAGAGAAACCGCTTCAGATGCTTACAGCAACACTGCCTCTACTTTTTTTTGCACCAAAATACATAAATCACGATCAAATTTGTATTTGTACTACTTTTGCATTAATATGAACGAACTTTTATAATTAGAATATATCTTGTAAGAGACATTTGCAATATCCTTTCGTTAGTTCGAAACGAAAGGGAGCCATTTTGAATTTGAAAAGAAACAGTTTTTATAATTTATATTGCTGTATTTAAATCTTTATAGGAATTTATTTTAAATGAGGTTTGTTTTAGGATGATTTATTTATTTTGAATGATAAGTTTACATTATAATGCAATATAATCAAATTATATTATAAATGAATTTTTGCTATAATAATTTTGTGTGAAAAATAAGAGGCAAATAATCACATATTAATTTTGAATGATACAAATTGAAATATATCAATAAATAAATACTTTAATGAACTTTTATATATAAAATTATAATGTGTTTTTACAAAATTTTTCTGATATTTATAAATATTGGAATTTCAATTAACATTTTCATAATTATAACATAATTATTCTTTTTTTTAGTGATAATTAAAAAATAAATGAAATATTTGTTGATAATTTAAATGCTAATATGTATGTAAAAAGATTTTTTACATCGAAGAATTTGAAAATAATTTTTGTAATAATAATAGTATTTCATTTTCTATATTTTTCTTACATTAAATATATACAAAATGTGTATTTTCATACCTAAAGCAATATTATCTATTTATATTTGTATATTGGAAATCGTTCATGCTTTAACTGTAGGAGTATCAGAGAATAATGATTTAGCAGAGGACACCGTAATTGTGACAGGAAGTCAATTAAATCAATATTGAAACGGTTTAAATAAGTCAATAGATAAGTCAATAGATTATTGTAAAATGCAAATGCGATTTTGCAGCAAACTAAAAGATAATTTGATACTATAAATGTGAAGAATATCATCTATGTCAATAACAGACTAATAATAATTTGGCTTACCCGATCTGACTCTACAATGGATCGT
>WUQG02044988.1:0-10515 GCA_011317285.2 Androctonus mauritanicus
GTGTTACGATTGCTGTAGGGAAGGACATAATTGTGTCTTTTGAGGGCCTTATCCACAGGATCATAGATATTATGATAAGGAATTGCCCTTAAATACTTATGTTGATTATTGTCAATATCATGATTACTATAATTTGTGTTACTTTTACTGTGTATGCTATTGGAGATACCTTCTATAAACCTACGTTTGTAGCCATGCATATAAGCCTGTTTGAGAATAATATTATATTCTATATCTATATCCTCTTGCAACAGACAGTGCGTAGACATACGTCTAAGTAGAAATCGAAAGGCTGCTATCTTGTACCTAAAAGGAGTGCTCGCCCATGATGGTATAAAAATAGGGGCATACGTCGGTTTACGATACACACTAGTTATGATACTATCATCGATAAGCCTAATCTGCACATCAAGGTAATGAATATTATTGGTGGAATTTTGTTCAAGCTTTAGGTGTAGGCCCATGGTATGGTCATTAAATCGTCCTAATATGTCATCTATGTTAGAATGAGAATTATATATAATAAAGATATCATCAACGTAACGTAAAAACATATAGACATCTTGTTTCAATATAGGCAAGACTCTCTTCTCCTTCTCTCTAATGACCAACTCTGCTATAACACCTGCCATAGGGGCACCTATAGGCACACCTTTTGTTTGCCTATAGTATACGCCGTTATATTTATAATATGAGTTATAAAGGATCAAATGTGAAATTTCACGTAGTACTTTTGGTGGTACATTCATATCTTGAACTCAATCTCTCATATAACATAGTTCTTTTACGACACAGTTTTTACTTAACACATTTAGAACTCTATAACACATCCAAATTAATGAAAATGTTTTATGTTATAGGAGAATTCCTATAACCCAAAATATTTTCATTAATTTTGGTAAATACACACTATGGACACACAATACACACATAAAATGCAATCATTGGAAAATATTTTACTAAAATTAATCATAAATGCAATTTTACTAGTTTGCCATGAAAGGGAGAATATGCAGTCTGTTTTTGATTTTGATTTGAAATTGAATTAATTTTGAAATTGAGTTGAATTATTGACCATTGAGTATTTTATGTTCCAAATGTTCAATTCTTGGATAAAAAGTAAGTTTTTATTCTTTAATAGAGAAATGTGAAATAGAAAAAAAAATTTTTATTCATAAATTTTTTTTCTATCAGTATTGAGTATATGTTAAGGAACAATTGATTTGTAACGGTTGGTTTAGTGAGTTGTAGTGAGTTAGATTACAGATTTTGTAAGAGTGCAGAAAATACACAAACTTTAAATGCAGAAAAAGTTCAGGAAATGAATTTGCTATTGTTGAAAAAAAATCATTGTCATTTTAACTGAACAGCAGTAAGGAAAATATAATTATTAAATAAATGTTACATAGGCTGTATACTTTTTTCTTTCTTTTTGTTTTATGTATATTGTTTTGTTTAAGTTTGATGTTATTAATATTCTTTAGAAAAATTGAATTTCTTATGTGGAATTAGAGAAAGTTATCTGTTTTCAATTGGTTTTGGAATGTAACTCCCTTTTTTTTATATTGGCTCCAGATCTCATAAAACATGATTTCACATAACAGTATTTTTCAGGAACCTATCTACCATATTATATAAGGGTTACCTGTACTTTTGTTTTTATTTCTAATTTTATCGAATTATATATATAAATTATAAATATAAATATGTATGCGTATAAATTAAGTACATATTATACTTTTATATTAAACAAATAAACAGTAGTTTTTTAAATTTTAGCTAATTTAAATAAAATCAATAAAGGTATATAAATTTATGATGGTAAACTGTATAATTATTGTTAATATACAGTTAGATCAAATTAACAATTAGATCCCAAATTAAAACAAAATCTAAACTAGCTTACAGGACCTTAAAATTAAAAATGCAGGAGTGCTTTCAGGCTGGACTGCCCTTCTTCAGCTGAAGCAAGAAGGGCAGTCCAGCCTGACCAGACAGTGCTCCTGCATTTTTAATTTTATTTTAAGGTCCTGTAAGCTAATATAGACTTTGCATTATTGTTGTATGTTACTAATTGAATAAATTGATTTATTTAATATAATTTTGAGTAAGATGTATTTAAATAAATCATTTTAGATTATTCATACAAATTTTTCATTATTATGGTAATTTTAGTCATGAAGCAGATCTGTTTAGTGTAGTATACTAGTAATACTAATAATAACATAATAGTACTAATAATACTATAATAGTTATTTAAAACCTTTGTCCATAAAGTTCCAAGACTGAGTCTGTAAAAAATATAAAAATCAACTTATCAACCAATTGTTCCTGTTACTTTTGAAATAGTTTCCTCTGCAGTCAATACAGCATTGCCTGAAAACAATTGGTAAAAGCCTCTTTCAGAATGGCTTTGAATTCCATCATCATAACTGCTTGAATAGTGTCAATATTTTCATTTTACTATTCTTTAAGCATTTGTTTCAGTTATGGAAACAGAAAAATTGCATAGAGAAAGGTCAGAAGCGTACATGGGATGTGGAAGCACAATAACATTGTGTTTAATGGAAAATCTTGTGACACCTAAGAGCTACATTTGGTCTCACATTGTCCACCATTCTGACCTATGGATATCATGTCCTTAGTCAGGATGATCAAGTCCAGATGTCCATAGGTCAGGATGGCCACACCAAAGTGTCTTCCTCATATATCTAAATACAGAGATATAAACTTTATGATTGATTATTTGTCCTTGCAGAACAAATTCATAATGAACAATACTCCTGGCGTCAAAAAAAAACAATGTCTTGATTTTCAATGGCTGCTTCCTCACTTTCTTTGACCACCATTCAGCATTTTGTGTCTTGGTCTGAGAGTTGTATTGGAAACAACATGACTCATCCTTGATAATGATATTATTAAGAAACATGGCATTGTTCTGTGCCTCGTGTAATAAATCAGCACAAACTGAAGCTCTTGCTTTTTTTTTATCTTGATTTAGTGCATGTAGGACTAGCCTGGCATTGGGTTTTTGTTTACCCAAATCTCCTGTAAAATTTTGTGGCAGGTTGACTTACTGTTGTTCAGGGCATCAACCAACATTTGCATTGTAATAGTAGTCTTCTTGTACCGTGTCTCTGATGCAAGTCATGTTGTCTTCATGCTGTGAAGTCAGTGACCAACCTGATCTTTCATCATCCTCCACTGACATATTACCTAACATGAATTGCCTGTGCCACTCAAACACTCATGTCTGAGATAAAGCTTCATCACTGTATGCATCATGTAACAATTGCAATGTCTCTGTGGCTGCCTTACTTAACTTCTCACAGAATTTGATATTAACTCACTGTTCCAATATGCTGTCCATTTTTCTTATAATATCACTTGCTATTGATATGTTGTACAGGTTTTTCCATAGTGCCCTGCCATCTCGCCTATATGAGTGATAATGCCATCTCACCTATATGAGTGATGTTAGTTCACTCAACCTCCAATGGAAATCAAATGAACTTAATATCACTTATATAGGTGAGCCATATAATGTTCAGTTACTATCATATGGCAATTGGAATTGCACAACATATACCTAGGTTGATATACTCAATCTCAGAACTTTATGACAAGGTTGTATATTTCTCTTTTTAGCATAATCATCAAAGAAAGCAGAATTATAGTATTTTTTCTTATATTATAACTATATAAAATTGATATTTTTTATTATTATTTTGTAATATCCAAAATAAAACATGAACTAGAATTATAAGTTTAAAATCATTTGAAATATGTTAATATAATAGATTTAATAGAGATAAATACTTAAATTGAAATATAATTTGACATTTTCTCTTTGAAAATAAATTTTTGCTCTATCAATAATAATTAATATTTTTTACTGTAATAATGCTATCAAATTATTAAGAATAACTGATTTAATGTTTTTCTATTTTCTTCTAATAGGATATACTTATATGTGGTCATTCTTTGGAATTGAATCTCATAAATGAAATTGATATTTATTTGAGTATTCAACAAATATCATTATTTTGTGATATATTTGAAAATAATATTAATTTATTTTTACAAAGTTTAAATGAACTGAAAAGCTTCAGTAAAAAACTTAAGAAAGAGAAACAAAATCCAAAATTTGAAGTTGTTATGGATAGTGGTATAGACAGTGAATGTTCTCTTCTGCAGTATGGTGTTTATCAAATTCCATTCTTTCTTCCAGAAACAAATCAAAAATACATTAATAAATTTGTTCCTTTTGAAGTCCTTATTACAGCAGGATCAGTTTCAGTGACTATGTTTGCTCATAAATGTGATGAATTTTCTAACATGCCAATAAAACTTCATTCTGGTATGAAAAAAAGAATGCGACGAAAACATCATCAGACATCAGATAGTAAAGATGATGATATTACAGTAATTAGTTATCAACAAAAAAAAATAAATATCCAAAAAGAAGAAACTACTTCTACAGATTCCAGCCCTCTCAAAAGTACAATTCCAAAATATGTTAAAAGTGAGATTTTGCTTTTAAATGAAGAAGAGGGTTATGATGGTTCAGAAGATTCAAGTGAAAGTGATATAGATATTCAGTCAAAAGAAGATTCAAAACATTTGTCTAAATTATTTCCCTTTTTATACATTACTATAATTCAACCTCATGCTTTTATGACTTCCTATCCTTTAACTCAAAAATTAGAAGTTAGTTGCTTTGATGTTCAAGTGAAAGGAATAGCTACTGGACATTATATTCTAGGTTAGTAAATTTTAAATAAATATATACATTTAAAATTTTGGTTTAATGAAATATATTTCATTATATAGTAATAATTATGCACACGCACACATGCACTATAATCTGTTGTTAGAAAAATAATCTTTGTGCAAATTTCCTGAAAACAATCTATAATTATATATAGTTTTTTTTATGCACTTGTTAAGCAATGCCATAATTTTAAAATATTGCCAAATACATTATTGTTATTATAATTACTGTTTGCTGACATTTTACTTATAATTTCAACATCTAAATGATGCACAGCACAATTTTAAATGAAAAACTTATTTTATTGAAAATACTTTAATTTTCAATAAAATAAATTTTTCACTTAAAATTGTATTGTGCATCATTCATTTAGATTTTATTGTTAGATCTATAAAATACATCTATTAATTAAAAATTCTGATAATTATGCATAGCAATTCAACCATGTTAAATGATTTAGACTAGGCTGTCTAAGTGGCTGTCCATCAATCAAATCTGACCCCGATATGATATTATTTGATCCCAACTAATAAAGTTTAAAAATAACAAAGTAGAAAAACAGTGTAACAAAATGAAATTACAAAACTCCATTACTTAAAGATAGAATAATGATGATGATAATGAAAAAAAGATGACTGAAGCACAAAGATTGACATGTGATCATATGATGAGATATTGAAGTGGTGCACAGTAATAATTTTTTATTTTCAGATAGTCACTGTTGCCCATCTCATAGACAGAGCTACCAATGTATGACATCTTCATATAGTAGAACCCCATTTATATGTTTTTGAAGGGGGTTAAAAATTATGCAAAAGTAAGATTAACATTAAAATGAATATTTTTATTTTAACTTTAAATGTTTAAGAAATACATTAAAGCTTAAAATTTAAAAAGTTAAACTACATACTATATTACATATGTTTTTTCTATACATTAAAACTTAAAATTAAGAAATTTAATTAATGATGATGAGCAAATACAGTTATTTTGGCATAAAGAAAGAATCAGTTGTAGTTTGTTTTTGGATGCAATACTACATTCATAGATCAACTCTTCATATGCAACTACAGCATCTGTCTGCGAAAAATACCTGTACTGTAGAATGAATTACAAAAGTAAAACCAAAACTGAAACTTCTGAAGTGAATGAGTCCAAATGTGAAAGGGAGAGTCAGAGTCAGTAGAAAGACTCATGGGATAAGTTTTGGTTTTGGTTTTACTTTTGTATTCATTCTACTTTCTATTTTGTAAGATAATGTAGTGCACAGTATAACAAATTGTTCCTTTGTCAAAAAAGGTTTGGCAAAGATTTCTTGGATTTTATATATAAGTGCAATGAAATGATGCTGGGTGAATAAAAATAATAGCGTACAAATGCAAAAATATATAAATGGAAAGTGTGCAAGTGGGATGATTTTACATGTAAAATTGAAAGTGTGTACAAAACTCAATGTACAGTCCCGTGCAAAAAGTTTGTCATGTTCTGTCTAGGAGAGGAAGTGGCTGACTCACCATCGAGTATTATATCAGGCACTAACATCCGAAGATGCCGCGAAACAAAATGAACTCGACCATTGTCTTGATTAATGTGGGAGATGGGTTTAGAGTGAATGGGAAGAGATGTCACAATTTCATTGACATGACTAATTGGAGATTTACTATTTATTCTGCTGCTGTATTTAATATTCAAATAATGAAAATTACTTGTAATCAAAAATGAAATATACAGTTTATTTATTAAGATGACATTTGTATTAAGAGGGAGCTGTATTTTATACAACAAGTGAATAGATATATTTTTTGTATTTGCAGGATCTGATTCTCCCCTTAAAAAATTTTCATTTTAGGAAGACTACAATGGGTTGCAAAAGCCATTCCTTTTGCATTAAGTTATTTACATTGATAAAATCGACTTGCCGAAAGTTTGTCATTCCCTAATTTTAAACATATATACTAATCCTTTTCATGCCATATCCTTTTTATCATTTTTAACGTAGAGTTCCGCCCCTATATTCCCACTTCCATTTATATTAGTTTTTTTTAAATTTTTTATTATATTCTTTTAAATCTTGATTAAGAAATAATTTACTTTTATGGGAAAACATAAGTGGGAGGTTAGGGGACATGTAGCGGTTTCTTTTTTAGTGTGCCAATTGACTACTAAAAAAAGAAACCAAATTCTGCCAATGGCACACATATAGCACCCTTTTCAATGTTCAGAATGAATGCCTGAAATGGCAGGTGTATTAGGGAAGCCATTGTGCTACCTTGTTGCAGGTATTACCTGCTTTTGCTGGCAAACTTTACTATGATTCTGTTCATGATAATTTTTTCGCAATCACCACGTTTTTTTACTTTTTGCAAATTTCCTTTTTGTGCCAAAATTCACTGGCCAACTTAAAAGATCATTCTCCAGTTGTGCAACTAATGAGGGTGTTAAATTTTAAAATCTGATTTCCTATTTAACTATACTTCCTAAAAACGACATTGTAACTTTTCTGTGATATTTTGTTGTAAGTTTTTCAACTGGATACTTATCGTCTTTTCATAATATCAACGCTTACAGCTAATCCCAACTCTTCTCTTAGTACTGTCGCCCGTTTGAAAGGTTCTTCCTCACTCATACTTATTAATACATCTTCCTCTTCCTGAAATGTTAATCGAAGACGGCCAGTAGACTTCATAGGGGATAATGTTCCTGTCTCTGTATGTTGTTTGTATATTCTATACTTTGTTCTTTCGCTAAGTTTCAATACTTTCGATAGCTGGCTGACTGTCATTCCTGTTTTCCTATTTTGAATTATTAATTGTCTGGTGGATAACAGTATATGACATGACATTTCGAAATTTTGTTGAATTTTCTTTACACACATTTCTTACAATTTGCTTTGATAATTGTAAATCATGAATTACCATAAGTTTACAGCCAATGCTTTATTATCACTTAATATTTGTGGTCACTTGTTATGTTTTTCGGTATCTAGTTATGTTTTTTATATGTTGTGTAAAGTATAATTAAATAATAAACATTGACTTCCTTTTAAACTAACTGTAATACTTTTCTAAGTTCCAATTTTTCAATTCCTCTACATTACCTTCCCCCCGTGGCTATGGAAACTGTCGAATGGTGCTTATCCAAGTTACAGCAGCATGGCTCTGCTCTTGAAGTGATTAGTGCCAGTACTTGTGTGTATTGTTTGATAGCCAAACCTTTTCCAGTAACCTGACAAACTTTTTGCACGGGACTGTAGAAATGCAAAAAACATAGAAGTGAGAAACATATAAATGGAGTTCTACTATATAGAGAAACATTTTTAAAATTCATCTGAACTATGCATAATTATTCTCTTATCTAAAATACTAGTTTTGATTTCCAAAAAAAAATTGAACATTAATTCTCTGTTTTTATGACTAGCCATTTTAGTCCATTTCTGTTTTAAATATATTCTGTTTTCTGTAGATAGCATAGCAAATGTCTGAAATTCCTATTAAAATTTCAGATTTTGTATAGTAGGTCTGAACAGTGCACTATATAAAATCAACGTTCAACAACTTTTTTTAATTACTAACGTTTTCAGCGATTTTACTCGTCATCATCAGACACATTTCAAAAATTTTGAAATATGCCTGATGATGGTGAGTAAAATCGCTGAAAATGGTAGTAATTAAAAAAAGTTGTTGAATGTTGACTTTACTGCTGATAAGTGCTTATAAGTGCAATTATGTTAAAGTTAAGTTTAAAGCAGTTAGTTTTATATATGAATTACTATATAAAATTTAATAAAATATCTATACTTACAATTTCAGCACTTTAAGCAGGAAAAAATTTTATCTTTACTTCTAAATACTATAGTGCTTTCGGCTTTTTAAGCCCTCGTCAGTAGTTACATTGAAATCTTTAAACGTTCTTGTTCTATTCTGTGTTCCTTTTTACTAGTGCTCGTGACTTTTTTAAATTTACAGTCCCTCATCTAACTTACGTAGATTATTAACTCTTCTTTAGTTTTTATAAATAATATGCTCTTTTCTTTCTATCCTTTATTGAGAAAAAGCTAGAGAATTAAAACCAAAAAACAATTTAAAAGTAATAAAGGATAGAAAGAAAAGAGCATATTATTTATAAAAACTAAAGAAGAGTTAATAATCTGCATAAGTTAGATGAGTGACCGTACATTTAAAAAAGTCACGAGCACTAGTAAAAAAGAACACAGAATAGAACAAGAACTTTCAAAGATTTGAATGTAACTACTGACGAGGGCTTAAAAAGCCGAAAGCACTATAGTATTCAGAAGTAAAGATAAAATTTTTTCCTGCTTAAAGTGCTGAAATTGTAAGTATAGATTTGTACAAATTGAGCAGTGTAAAGAAAGAACCTTAGATAATAAAATATCTTTTACAACAAGAATGGTGAATCTTATGGCACACACGTCCAAAGAGACCAATTTTTTTTTGCATGCAAAATTGAAGCTGATATATTGTTTTTAATTATATTAACATATGGGAAGTAGTTTTTACAAAAATTTAGCCAATTTTGGCATGTACCCTTAAAAAGATTTGCCACCCATATAGGAGGTTGTTTTTATCATCAATATGATGTTTCTAAGTATAATATTTTTTTAGTTTTAAATTAATATACAGTACAGGTAACAATCATTAACTTTAACTAATAAATTTAATTCATAGAATACTATTATGCTTTATTATTATTTTTTAGTTTTTATAGTTGATAGTTATTGTAATTGTTTTGACTGATGTTTTAATAACTAATAGTTATAAAACTATAAATAAAGTATAAACACTTTCATTGTCATATTAGAATTGTAAATAAGAAGGTAGACTTTCAAATCAAAGAATTTGATGTATCTAACTTGTGCAATCTGCATCCACTAGGAACCAATTACTATGTATATTTGAATATAAGCGACTCCCTGACTTCAGAGTTTCAAAAATCGGTAAAAATGTGAAACCTGTGTATAAACCTACTCTCCAACTTTAGCACTTAAAATTCAATAAAAATTTGAAACCAATAAATTAGGTGATCTTTGATTTTAGTTACCAATATATTAATGCCATTTGCCAAAATAAATATTTTATTGAAAGTTTAAATATATTTATAAAATAAAATATTATAATATAAGCACCAGTATATCAATTTAAAAGGTAAAATTTTACTTTAACCTGAAGTGAACCAGCACAGCGTGCCTACATAAGATTCTTGGAATATTGTCCAGAATTTGTGTCATGGCGAATCAGACAGCACGGCATCATCTACCTGATGTACTTATATAAATGTTGATGGAGTTGGCAGTGGGATGTGCTCAATCACCTTGGGTAAAGTAAAATTTTACTTTACTCTGGTGAGATTGATGTCGATATGACATCATTAGGATGATATAGCTTCAGAAAATATCAAGTTAATAAATTTTGATAATTTACATAAAAATATTTTCTTTTTATTATTGTTATTGAATAACTGTCTTCTTGGCAACCTTAGTTTAACTGCTATACCCTTCTATTCTAACTGTCTTCTTTCCATAAAAAAATTTCATATTAAATTATCAGAGTAAAAATTCCATTAGAATTGTTACGAACACGTCACACAGTTCCCAAGAGAGACTGTTTGAAGTTTCATTTTCCCTATAGTTGAGTTCTAGTTGAGATCGTATTCATATTTTTGATTGTATTTTAAAATGAATGGATCATCCTAATGATGATGTCCTACACCATTATGATGACATG
>WUQG02044999.1:0-10515 GCA_011317285.2 Androctonus mauritanicus
ACGCAACTTTATTGTCTTTAATGAGTACAAGTAAAATCAGTTTTTTTAACTTTTACCATGTAATGAAACAAGAGCAAAATGCGTGTCGTCTCTAATAGACAACAAAAAACAATATTGCTGTCTCTAATGTTTGTGTGAAGCAATATTATTATCTTTAAAAGGTTTTTTTAGAGTAATAACATGTTAATGCTTCATTTCTTCTAAATCTTCTTTCAATGATATACATTATAAACAGTAATATCGCTTTGTAGGCAGCGAAACAACCATGTAATATATTTCTGTGGATTTATTCAATTTTGATCTTTTATAGGAAATTATGTAGTGCATATATATATAATTTCCTACAAAAGGTTCCTCGTCTCCTGACTTAAGTCAGGAGATTTTCAGCCATTTTCAATGGAGTTATCAAAATTTAACATTAATGAATCGCTTTAACGCGATCACAGAATGAGTGAATACCGCTTTGTCCGGATTCAACCGAGTGTTTCTTCCCAAAACATTCCATTTGTGAATAGAAGGTCCTCATCCATTGTGTGCCCGGTAAGGAGTGTGAGAAAAATATGAAAAAAAAATGAAGGTCGCGCATGCTCCGTCCCTACTAGGGTCAATAGAGTGGAGATGCATAAATTCCTCAAACTCTGGTCACATTGGGTCAGTTCGCACCTGTTGTCTGCAGGGTGCCTCTACTTACATCACCCGCAGCTAAAAACTAGTCTCGGTGGGGGGTTGTCAATAGGTCTATGTTCGGTCTCTTTGTGGGATGTTCAGATCCAATTTCACTACATTCTTTCGATGAAAGTTCTCCCATAAGGTTCTAGATTTACTGGCTACTAAGTCATACGTGTTATCCTTATCCTATTGCCGTGATATATCTCTTTAACGAAATCGTCCGTGGTGACAGCATAAGAAATCGCTTCTCTGTCATCTGACTGAAAGGTTTGCAGAGATGACGAGTCGATGCTAACCACTTTTCCATGCAACCGATTCGAAGTTTGTTGGCTCGATGATGGCTTTATGTTTTTCGCGTCTTCCATGCGAAAGATGATCTCCTGTCGAAATACTGAATGCTTTCATATCACTATCCTGACACGTTCTATAATATTTTTAAAGGATGTTACTAATTTGGATCATCTCTTATATGTTTTTTTTACTAGCTTGTTACGTTTTTCTCTCTTCTTCTGCGAATTTTATGACGACTCGATACGCTTGTTTCATATATGTATAAACTAAAAGAAACAAACTAATAACCCAGTTAGAATGCAAAAAAAAAAAAAAAAAATTAAATTATCAACTGAGAAGACAAAACGACGAAACAAAATGGCAATTTAAAGAAGAGATAGCCAATAAATATGCAGTTAAAAAAAGTAAAAGAGCATCTAAACAAGCGTGCAATCAGCCAAGCAAGTACAAAACAAGAAATTATTTAAATAAAAAAAAACCCGCATTATAGAATTTACAATTTAAATATAGTAATAGTAGATTAGTTGTAGTCTTTATTCAGTAACTGGGGGGAAAAAAATTATATTGGTGAGTAAAAATCGATGGGAGCTCTCCATTCTTTAATGAATTTCCTTGATTTCCGATAGGATATCTCTCTCTCTCCACATACACTAAAATCTTTTACCATTAAAAGCAATCAACATTGTTTCTCAATTAACAACCATATATATTATTTATCTGCGTACAACAACGTGAAAAGAGAAAAAAATTTTATTACTAATCTTTTTACACAGTTATCATTCTGTTCGTTTATATTAATAAACAAAAATCTGTGCATCTGTTAAGGTTTAATCTTTTAATCCATGGAGATTTAGAAGTTTAATATTTAATAAAAGGAAATTAGCGTGGAAAATATACAAATCGATAAATGTAATCAGCTATCTAACGGTTTGATGTTACTGTTATTTGTAGAAACAGGAGGGCCATCAAAATATTATGTAACAAAGTCTTAAGTAATTAAAATTCTACGTAAGTTGATTTCGACTAAAATTGAATTAATCTTAAAGAAAATTGTTTCTTTTTTTTACCTAAAAAAAAACGTACCGTTTCTGCTTATCTAAACATTACAAATATTAGTTTTAGCAGAGAGAGGTATGATTTTATAATGAAGTTAAAGCTTTCTTCTTAGATACTTTTGCTAGTAATGAATAAATAATGATGCATGAAACGTAGTTCTAAATTCCCTTAGAAACCTATCTGGTTAATTGTGTCAAACACATTTTGGCTTTTATTAGGTTGTTCTTCTTTTCATTCCTTAACTGTTTGTGACCAACCACGTTTTCTAGAAACATTTGTTAGATATTATTATAAAGAAGAAAAAAAAAGGAGGAGAAAAACAGCTAATTATATCAGCAATGATAATTTTAACTTATTCCTTTGAATCATTGTGACAAGTCAATTGAATTTGTTGAAAGGAATACAGAGTAAGTTTCTTTTTTAATGATTAGAAAGGAAGCAGAGCGAGTAAGATCCCAAGAGGTTGTTAAAATCTAGTCTAGTCTTTTTGGTTTAAATGGAAATGGCAAAACTAGGTTTCTTTCATTAAAGGTTGATGTTTAATGTTGATCTTAATCTCTTCAGTTGCAAAGCTGGATTTTTGAGTATTTTGAAGTGTGTTTGTTTTTTTTTAATTAAAGTTTTAAAAGTTGTTTGCGTGCCGTAACGGTGAGCTGCTCTTGAATTTTAATATTTTTCTTAAACATTTTAAGTAGCATTTCTGTTACAGATCTTTATTCGTTTTTCGTATTTTTCTCTGACAAAATTGCGAATACCAACTTTTACTCAATTACTATCGTCTCTTTTTTTTTTGGTTTTTTTTCTTTTCTTCTTCTTCTTCTTAAATGTATTTTTGGTTGAAAATCTTAATATCTTTTAAGGAAATCGATTCGGATTTTCATATATAAATTTCCAGATCTAAACTATATTTGATTATCCTAGTTTGAAAATCGCATTCTTTGGGATAAACCGGATTCTCTATGGACCAAAGAATAGGAAAATCTTACAAAATAGCCTACTTTGTTTTGGACAAACAGAGTAAAGCAAACAGCAAATTGAATAGTGAATTGGACTGATCCGAAAGTTGAATTGTTTGACTTTCTGTAAAAATTTTCCCAAAGATTTTTGTTGTTAATATCGATTTTTAAACGCATCGCTAATTAAAATCGTGTCGTACACGTTTTGCTGTAGATGAATCGATAAAGAGAGACGAATTCGATTTTTGTTTTATTTTTTTTTCTTTCTTTCTTTTCGAAGTTAAAATTTCGCTGCTTAAACAAAAATTTTACTACCAGCGAATACGCTTTTCGTTCTAAATACGCGTTTAATAGTTTCGCGAATTGATAATTAATAAATTTTAAAAATTTCTAATTAAATTTTCTTGGCTAATATAATTTTAAAAGTGATCGATTTTAGGGCAATTTTCCAGCGATTTATCGCTTAATATCCTTTAAGAAGGTATAGAAGTTATACAAGAGTTGTAGAAGTATTTTTTTTTTGTTGCCAAATCTGATCCAGTACGGTAGATGATTATTTAATGTTCCGTCGCTCTTCTAACTCGATAAAATCGGTTGCTTACTCATTGGATGACTCAATGGTGGTGGTAAGTGGAAAAATTTTAATAACGCGTTCGATATTTACAACTCGAATCGTATAAAATTAATCGATTCTTAATGTATAACAAAATCTTTCAAAATCAGTTTAACTCTTGTTGCTGATGCGTGACACCGACGTATGTCATGGAATTAATGCAATTATTGTCTATATGAGAGTCAGAGTTCAAGTTTATCAGCTTTGCTTAAGTTAAAATTGATTGACGATGACAAATAACCACAGATTTCGTAACCTTCCTGGAGGAAAAGATCAGTCTGACACGGAGGAACGTAAACTAAGTTCATTAAAAGCACCGCTGTCTTGTCTAACGATGTCTTCATCTAGCCTGTCTCTGATTTACTAGAAGTGAAGCCTATAGTAAACGTCATTCCTGAAAAAGAGGAGAGAAATGACGTCACAGTTCTAAGTGGAATACCTCTAACTACGTTGACAGATAAACAACTTCTCTCCTGACTGAAAGCAACACTGTCATCCAGTTAAAAGTTACGAGAATCATTATCTGAAGCGATACGTTTCACCAATTGGTTCTTCTGATAAATGAGACAACCAGCGCTCTTTTTTTTTATTATTAATTTTTTAAATAAAGTTATTTACTACCTCGTTAATATTTATTGTCATATTGTGCGTGACATAATACACATTTTGTATTGATTACTGTGTTCTTCTGTTCATTAATAAATGGCCTTTTGTAACGATTCAGTCGGCGTTAATGCTGCTCAAAAATTGATACTTAATCGAAAAACTAGAACTACTTTTGTCGACTTGTCATTATTTGCTTTTAGATATACTTCTATAAATAAAAAAATTGTTTTATTTTTCTTATTTTCATTTTTAATAAACAGAAGTTTTTTCCTCTATAACGTTTTTTTTTTTAATAAAGAAACACGCTTCGTTAATTCTAATAAACAAAATCCCTCTACCAATTTATTTTTAATAAACTAAAAGTATATATACTGTATTTTTCTTTTTCTATTCTTATTTTTTTTACAGACCAAGTAGTTTTGTACTACTTTGCTAAGAGATCTTGCGGGTGTTTTGCTTTGTTAATTCTGGCAGAGAGAGAGAACTTTTCACTTAAGAACTCAATCACTTAAGAAAGAACTTGAAGATATTTATTTTGTTATAACTGCTGGTGCTAAGAAAATATTCTTTTTTTTAAGTTTCTTAACTTTATTTATTCATCAAAACAAGAATTTTAATATTTATAAAATAGTCTTATCAAAAACATGAGATGTTCGATCACAATAGGTTTAAATTGAAAACGTTTATAAATCGAACAGCTCCAAAGCAGATGTAGACAACAGTGTTAAAGAGTTTTCGAGAGCAGATGCTAGACAGAGATTGAAAAGGCAAAAAAATGAGCTTTTTTCACTTTTTTCCATTACTTTCCTTCTTTCACTGATAATCACTAGAGTTCTTGGACAACATCTGGTGGGCGGAGATTCGAGACGAGTTGGGTGGCGTCTATCCTCTGATGGAAATGAACGGTTGTCAAAATGCTTCCTGGTCAAGTATGTTCGAATAGCCTAAATCTTGTTCTTAACGGGAATTTTCTGTGTCACAGGACCGAGTTGTTTTAATTGTAATCATACCTGAATCATGTTGAGAACTTATCATTATCCTGTCTCCGGGTATTAAGATCATTGTTAAATTTTACTTAATGCCTTTATTACGGTTAGTTTTGTCATTTTTCAAATTACAGACTCAAATATGGTTGCCAATTAGTCTTTCTTCTTTCTTACAAATGTAAACATATCTATTGATTCGTCTTTTTTTTATTTTCTTCCATTTAAAAACGTTGGCAAAACTAACTTTGTAGTTTTTTCTTTAGCAGTTTTTGTCATTTGAATTACACCTTTTATTGTAACAAGCGGAATTTGTCTTCAAATTTTGGATGCCCAACTGTCAAAAGTCCATTTTCGCACGAATTTTTTTCAGTAAAATCTCCCAGAAACTTGCTGATATTCAGATAATTGTTGTTTGGTATCCATTCACATCATTATATTTTTCATTATTAGCAAAATAACCAGTTTATAAACAAATTTGTACAACTTATTATTTTAAAAACACTTTTCATCGCTAATTTTATCGAAAGAAAAAAAATCACTCATCCAAAGAAGTTTCTTCCTCACACTAACTAAAGAAAAATAGAAGCGCAAACAAAAGAAAATAAATACAGAAATTCGAGGAAAAAAGAAAAAAAGAAAAAGAAAAACTAGTAAGATGCCGAAAATAAATTCGTTAAAAGTACACACGTTAACTCGATAAATAATAACCCACGCCATATTTTAATAACCATTTTATTAATTAAAATTCGTAAATGTAATTAACTTATAAACAATCATGTCTAAAGATGTAATATTTGTTAATAAATAATATGAATGTTGTTTGGAAAAGACTCGAAAGAACACAAAATAAAGAATGTAAATGAGAACATTAATTTGGTAGTAATAAGAGAAGCGACTATTTATGAGAAAGTTCAATTTGTTTCAGGTTGCTAACGCTATATATATATATGCTACTTATGAATTTATTAAGCAGGCTGGAGATCGCAGATGATGATACTGCATCGAGCGTCATCAGTTTTAAGCAACAGAAATCAATGCACGACTTTATAAATAAATAAAATATTTATTAGAAAGCTATTTTTAACCTACCGAGTTTAAATTAAACAATTAAAGAATTAATTTTGCCATTTAAAATTATTCTTTAATTGATATTTTTCTACAGTTTAGTTCTTTTTTTAACTCTACAATAAAAGATTTTAAAATAATAAAATCTAAGTTGAAATTCTAGTCAGGGTGTCGAGATACGCCTACGAATTCCAATTAGTAGTGACATAATTTATTTCTAGAAGGTTGTTTTTAGAACATTTTTTTTAATGATAAATACACTTTTAAGCTCATCTGGCCGGAGCTCTATAACAAAGATAAAAAGCTTATTCGAGAAGAGTCCATTTTTCCATTAACATCACTGATTGCAAGAATGAAAATAACGAGCTTTAGCATTTTGTTTTTTCTTTCTTAAAATCATTTTTAAGAATTTCTAAGAATAAATCTTCATTATAGAAAATTTATATATCTGCTTTTATACTACTAAATTTTTAATTTATTTATAAATTTTATTTTTTTTTAATTTCATTAAATTAAAGTAAGTTAAAATCGATGGAAGGCGGTGTTCGATTTTTTGCATCTCTTTTTTTGAAAATTAATTGTTACGTCAGTGATAATGAAGCCATTTCGATCATTTTTAGCCCTGTCGATACTCTAATATATTCCAATAATACATGGAAATTTCATTCAAATTAAATAATATATACACCAGATATGGTTGTGACAGATAGAAACATAGCCAGATATGATCTAATATCGATTATTTTTAATCAACTTGATTCCCTGTAAGGCCCCAATAATATACATGTGCGTGAATTTTATTCAAATCGGATAATATTTATAACTAATTATCTTGCTGACAGACTCGCAGACGGATAATCTAATTTACATACACTTTTATTCCATTTAGAATGGAAAGGATCAGAAATTGTTAATTTTTAGCATCGATTAACTCATATAAAAAAAGGGATGATAGCATACATTCAGACAAACAATACTTAGGGCCACATTCCACTCGTAGTGCCAGGAAAAAGTAAAGTTAGGCTACATAGCCATGTTGATCTGTCAACAGTGCAAAAAAACCTTAATTTATTTATGAGTTGCACAGTTTCATTCACATCCAAGAAAGACTCAAAGTAGTTGCTCAAAGTGATGTCCAAAGGCATCATTGCACAACACACACTGGCAAATGAAGGACTGTCGCACCCTTCTGTAGACTCCCATTATGGTGTTGATCTTGTCCTCAGCAATAATTATTCTTACAACAAGCTCTTCCAGAGAGTCCATGAGTATCTCATATAGCAATGTTTTCATATGCCCTAGAAGTCTAATGGATTAAGGTTCAGAGAACATGGAGGCCAATCCCCCTTTAAATATTCTAGAGTAGAAATAAATCTCTTACAAAAGAAAAATTCTAGAATCGTTCAAAAAAAAATCTAGAAAATTTTCTGTGTATTTTTTTATGTTGCCTTATTCATAAATATTAAAACTTCTCAATAAGCAATATTAAATTAAAAAAAAAGGAAACTTGGTAGAGATAAATACATTGGTTTTTTTTCTGTATGGTCGAGTTTGACTGTTGGAATAAAGTGGAACATTTTTCTATTTATTATATTAATAACATAAAATCGATCAAGAGTCAGGCTATTACCATTTATGACTCGGTATGATCGATTCGAAACACTTCCAAATCCAACGTTAGAAGAACTAATTTTCATTCATAAAACGTATCAATAAAAGCCGATCAATCATTGTTTTACTTGTCTGATGATCATATTCCGTCAAACAGTACTTTATGCCGCGCATTAAACGGCAATAGAAAATTTGCGGCGCACACGCTTCACCACACTACTGTCCAATTTTGATTTATCACGTGTTACTTGTGATCCGAATCGAAATTCCTTTCTTTAAATATGCATGATCACGTTACTAAATATCGGTGAGGACAAAGAAAAGTGCACAATATCTAAACACAGACATACAGGAGGTAAACCTTTCCGTGACTTTTGTGAACTATGGGTATAAGTATTGATTGGTTTCACCACTATCAAAAATAGCATAGGAGCAAAATTGTCGCTTTACTTTCATTTTATTGCGAGTTTATCTCTATTTATTTTATATATAAGTATATACTTTGGAAACTCCATTATTCACCTACAGGTGTTTACTCCAATCTCATTCTTATCTTCTTTATGTCTGCGCTTCGATGTTAGAGATTAAAAGGTCATTTTAAGCAATTTTATCTAATTGATCTCTTAAAAATCTTGTCTTTCCTTTAAGATTATAAAATCTCTACGCCATTTCGGAACGATCCTTTTTTTACAGCCCCTGCTGATAAGGTATTAAAATTGTTTTCCTTACGCGTACATATTATATTTGCAGTAGTTCACCTAATTTGCTAAAAATTTGAAGAGCGACAATAAAGTGTTTTCTTAATTAATCAAAACGTAACCATGGTGTCGTGTACTTAATCAAAGATAGCTTTTCGGGATTATGTTCAATTAATCAACTTTATTGCCTTATATATAACCCAGTTAATATTAATAAGGTATTTTTTCTTCTCCTTATTATTTTTGCTTTCGTGTCTCTAGAGTTTAATAGGTCTTGAGATAATACTTCAAATTTTAAGCGTGTTGTTTTTAATTACGTTAGTACTGAAATATGCAATTATTTCATTAGTGTTTATTAATATTACTAAAGTATCTAATTATTTTCATATTAAACTGTATATCCACATCCGCTTAATTTTATTTTAAACTTATATTTTTATCTTTCTTTCGATGTTTACTGCAAATTTTCGTCCTTGGATCTTAATAATCTCTTTATTTTTTGCAATGCTAGATTTAATCTTGCCAGTTAAATGCTCATTCGATTGGCATTAATGATCAGATCGTATCTAAAAAAAACAATTCAATTGTTTTTGACTCCATTGTTTGTTTGCAATTTTTATTTCCTTTTCTATAATATTCTGAACATCTATATCTTCTTCAATTTTGCCTTTCTGCTTTTATTCGTTTTTGCACAGTATATTCTTCTTTTTTCTTTATTTTTATATAATTTTATTCTGCTTCAATAAATATTAATCTTTCTCATTTGGTAGCAGAATATTTTGTTATTAAGAAATCTGTTTAATGGAAAACAAACACGTGGGCTAAATAATGTTTATTCTTTGCTTTGTTGCTGTAGTAGTATTGTTTTTGGATTAATCCTTGTTTACTTAGTTATTTTGTTTCTGCACTCCAATATATTTATTATACAATAGTCTATTACTTCTTTATAGATTTTTTTTTATCTTACATTATGCAGATTCAAGAATGTAAATTTTTATTCTGAATGCAATTCAAATGCTACTTATTTTCTTACTCGTAACTCGAGTTTTGTTTACTTTATTAGAAAAAAATTCTTCTTTGTTTCGATCCTATGGCATAACTCGATCTCTGCTCTCATATAAAATCATTAAATAGCATCTATTTTAATAATAAAAAAATATGTAATTTATATATTTATAATTGATGTAAAGATGGACATATTTTTATGGCGTTACTTCTTAATTAGAGTTATCGATTTTTCTTTTTATTAGACTTTCTTTAACTGATCTGTAAGCGTAATAAGTCAGTTTTCAGACATTATAATTGTATTTTTCCAAACTCGAATATTTGAATTAGTATCATTATCTGTTAGAAAAACATGCGAGGAATTCGCGAAACGACAAATAAAAAAAAAAAAAAATGCGTAAGAAATTTCTATCCACTTAGAATATCGATTTTGAGTGCTTAAAAAATTATAACTTAAAGCATGTTTTTGTAATGGGGTGCAGATAATGACTGTTAATGATTATAATTTAATGCCGACACTCTGTACGCTGAAAACAAACGTTAGTGAATAAAATTCGGAAAAGAATGAAGAGAAGGAAGAAAATTACATTAATTCTAAGTTCTTATTTAGCAAAAAAAATGCTACTTTCAAGTATTATTTCTTCTTTTTATGCGAGAATTCTTTATGCTATAGCTTCAGTAGAAATGATAAAACCGGAAAGTAACAATAAAAGCTAGTTTCAATATGGCGGTCGTCAGCCCGGTACCACGAGTAGAATTCATTATTACTGTATTCAATATTTATTAATGCTGTTTCGATAAATCTAGGAAAATATAAATTTATCGATATTCTCTTTTACTCGAATTCTAAGAATGCGAGAAGGAAAAAAAAAAGATAGGAAAATTTGAAAAGTTAGTAAAGTTATATAAAATTCAGCATAAAAATAGAGTAGATGTCATGTTAGGAGATGAAAGCAGAC
>WUQG02045010.1:0-10514 GCA_011317285.2 Androctonus mauritanicus
AATCCGTTCCTAACGATTTGATTGCATAAAGTGGCTGATTTTATTAAGCAGTGATTTTATAAAGCGGCGGGCACTGTAATTGGAACAACATACGGTAAATAAATAATTTATAGAAAAAAGAATCAAGACAAAAAACCAAGAATATTCCACAAATTTTCATTCATTCAAAACAACTTTCATTAAAAACTTTTTAAAAATTCAAACTTAGATCAATTTTATTTTTTATTTTTTATTTCAAATACTCTATTATTTGTTGGCAAATTTTATATGAAATTTGTAATGAACAAAATTTTCAAAAATTTGAGTAAAGCATCCTTTTATTAATTTAGAGGAATTTAAAGGATTACCATATTATTTATTTATTAAATAGATAAAAATGCATCACACGCAAGTATCATTAAAGTTTTTGTAGTAGTTCAGACGGAAGCAAGATTAAAAATGCAAAATCTTGCTTCCGTCTGAACTACTATTTAGTTCAGACGGAAGCAAGTTGGTCTGGTGTGAACTGGTTTATTTATTTATTTTTGCTCAAAGCTAGATTATATGCTGAAAAAGAATTATTGAGTATTACTATAGAAATATATTAGTTCGTTGTTTAATGTTGAGGTTAGCTTCTTGAAAATCATAACTTTAACTAAATTGTTAACTGAAATCAGAAAACTCATAGTGACCTAATGTTATAAGTCAGATTATGTTCCTAGAATGCTTTCTTTTTGGTACTAGAATTAATACTATTTTATTACTTTTGTTATTTAATCATTACTATGCTGTTCAATAATTTAAAAAACTCTCTTATTAGGATCAAAAAACAGAAAATTAATCATGCATGATGTTGTACTTCAAACTGTGCAAGCTACTCTATCTCATTTACCACTGTATCAATAGTGATTCTCCTGTTCGTGTGAATCATCACCTCAAAATGCTCCACAGTTGCAGCAGTCGCACTCTTTACAGGCTAGCCTGGTTGATCTTTATTAATGGCTTTTGTGCCCCATTGGTGAACTTCTCCAACAAATTGTGCACTGCTGTCATGATAATGTATGCTGCCCATAAAAAGGAACAAGTTTTTTGTGAATGTCTTTTGCAGCAAGTCTTTTCACTCACAAAAACTGTGCAATAGGCTACTGTTCTTCATTTATATTCTTCCAACACACTCACCTATATTATTGCACATATGGCAGCACTTGCATCTACTATGGGAGATTTTCAACAATTCTTTCCTATAACTCAGGAATTGTTCTTTTAGGTGATATAGTCAGCACATCCATGCTTGACAGACACACATATTTGTAACGTACTGATTCTCCTTCGTTTTCTAATTCTGAGTTGAAATACTGAAAATAAAATGTTTTTTTCAATCGGCTTATTTTCTTCTTTTCTTTCTTTTTTCTTTTTTTACTGCTCTAAAATTCGAAAGTTTCAAAGAATAGAACGATTGTATTAGGGTTCGATTCCTAACATCTGTATTTAGAAATAGAATAAGTTGTATGAGCTGGTGAGGGCGTTTCAACGCCGAAAATGTTTCTCAATAAATAGTTCTTTTGCTATAAGAAGTGATGTTTGGTCTGCTCAATAGTGCTAGAAAAGTTGTTCCAGTAGAGAGTTTTTTTAATGCTCAAATGTCAGATATTTTTAAATAAACTTATTAAAATAGTCATATTTTTTCTAACAATATAGTAATTAGTGACAGTGAAACAGTGCTATCGTTTGATTGATTTGCACTGGTTTGTTTGAACTGATTGTTAAAATTTGTCAGGCTCATTGAATCACTTATTGTGAGGACAAAAAGCAAAAAATCACAGTTAAATTAAATATTAATATTTAAAATCTTCCTTTATAGGTTCCTTTATTTCATTTAGTTTTTTACAGCATAAGTAAAATAAACAAATAAAATATTATAGGGGTTGTGATTGCAACAGAAAGCATGACTCTTTTGTCTCACAATTTCACACAAACATGAAAATATATACTAAAATATCATACTTTAATATCAAATTCACTTTCTTGAAATACATTGTTTCTGAAATCATATTATGCAAAATCTTTATTTCAAATTTAGAAATCAGAAATATTGTATTTTTGGCTTTACTTATGTAGAATTTCAACATAGATCACAACATGGTTACATCTAGAATAATAACTAGTGGATGTTTTGAAAAAGGGAGTATATCTACATTATGTGTTATATCAATAGAATGTCTGCACTAAGAGGAGATGATATGGTAGCTGAATGCGGAACTCAGGATCACCAGATTGCCTAAGGAGAAGTAATAAAATTATTCAAATAAAATGAATACTTTTTGCAATAAAATGATCTTTGTATAATTTATTAATCTTTCAATATGTTATTTTAAATTTTATATGATCATTTTAAGTATTATTTTATGAGTAGTTTCAGATAATTTTGTTTTGTGAAAAAAATAGAACCAATTGTTAATTATTTTTGACTGACACCATTGTAGTGAAAGTTTAAAATCAATTTAATATATTTTTGTAATATGTAATCATTAATTACATATTAAATTAACTCAAAAACATGGTTGAACAATTGTTTGAAAGAATTAATCTAGAGAGAATACAATTTCTTTTTTATGGTAATTTATTTTTGGTTGTTAACTTATCATTCATGTTTATAGAAATAATAGAAAAGGAAGTTAAGCAATAAAGTAGAATACTTCTGCTTTTTTATTATTATTATTGTAAGAAGTTTTGTCTTTGATTAGTTTCATATATTAAAATATATAGGCAACCTCCAACTTATCTCAGTGGATCATTTTGCAAGATCTTATGTAAATCAAAATATATATGTTGGAGCATATCCTATATAGTACTGCAATAGTAAAACCTATATTGCATCACAAAAACAATATTAAAAATAATTATATTAAAGAATAAACATGTAAGTCATATGTTAAAGTAGTAAGCTTCCATCTTAGAGGATCCAGATTCAATTCTGAGTCGCATACCTTCAATGTTTCAGGAGAGGTCGGGGTCCAGGCCCAACTTATTAACTAAAACTGACCTAATAAGCACATAAAACACATTTACACATGATAAATGATTAAATTAGGAGAAAAATGTTTGTATCTCTTCACTATAGCTTTATTCACTATGAACACTTTTTTTAAGCCAGATTCTTTCACATAATTACAGATTTATATAAGTCAAAAACTGTCTGTATGTTATTATATAATACTTTATTAGGTACAAGTTGCCCCTGGCCACTATGTACCCAAATATATCAAAAGAAGAAACATTTTTTTTAATCTATCAAATTTGAGATTTTTTTTATTTATTTAGTATATCCTTTTATGCAATGCTTTTGCTTTTTTTGTTTCTCCAGACCAAATTTTGAAATATTTTACATGGAATTGGCAACTAACAAACTATTGATTTACCAATTCAATTATGTAGGTAATAATTATAATCTTAAAATAATAATAGATTATAATTTCTGAAATAAATAAAATATTATTTAAATTCTTAAATAAATTAAATATTTAAATGCAACATTTATGTAGCCTTGGTACGCCAAATGAAAACTGAACCCTTGGGCTGGGAAACTGCCAATATTTTTTAATCGAAAAAGCCAGAAATTAAAGTCAAATAACAAAAAGAACTATACAAACATAAATAGGAAATAAATTATGATAATTTAAAAGAAAGTTTATAATGAGATTGGTATTTAGTTTTCTAAAAGACACTATTAAAGATTCAAAGCAAGAGAAAATAGTAATGGTGGCACTTCTGGTCCCAAGAGTTCACATATCTGCAAAAACATGGATTTCACACATCTCTGTATTATTTATGATAATGTGTTGAAATGACCATTATAGATTGTAGGAGAGGAGGCTTGAAACAACCCTAGCACTGCAACCCATCAGTGATTGATCTACTGTTCCCCATGAAATGACCATAAAACAACAAATGATAGGAAATACAAATGTAATGTACTATAATTATAGATTTTTGATTATTGCACAGAAATAAATAAGAAAACAATAAAAATAAACAATGATATTAAAATAATGTAGTTTCTTTTATTTGTAAATAAACTGATATGAGAAAGAGTGATAAAGTATGAATGATCTCTCAGGAATACATCTTTCTCAAGGAATCATATTTGGATCTGTGAAAAAGTTCGTGGCATTTTTCCTGATAGAGGGCGTCAAGGGCAAATAACTCAGGAAACACAGATCGCAGTGACACCCCTAAACACTCGTTGGAAAGGTGATTCTTTGAGCGTTACCATGAGAATGTGGTGCAGTGGGTGGAAAGTTGTGTGCGTTTGACAATGGAGAAAACTAAGGAAAAATTTCACTATATTTTGCAATATTATTACGACAAAGGGAAGAACACTGTGCAGGCTTGTGGAAAAATTTGTGCTGTGTACGGTGAAGGTGCATTATCAAAATCTTGTGCTCAGAAATGGTTCACTTGCTTTCGTGCTTGTAATTCTGATGTGAAAGATGAGTCACACTCTGGTCATCCAATCACTGAAAAAGCTGATGAAATCCTTGCAAAAGTCCAGCAAGATAAGCACATCAGCAGTGTCAATATTGGTATGGAGCTGGGCATTGACCACAAAACTGTTTTGAACCATTTACACAAAGCTGGTTACAAAAAGAAGCTTGATGTCTGAATTCCGCATGAGTTGAGCATACAAAACATGCTAGACTGAATTAACATCTGCAATGTGCTGCTGAAACGCAATGAACTCAAGCCATTTCTGAAACGTGTCATAACCGGGGATGAAAAATGGATCACGTACGACAATTGCAAGCATAAAAGATCATGGATAAAGAATGGGGAGCCATCACAAGCTCTGTTGCAAAGCCAGGATTGACGCTGAACAAAGTGCTGCTGTGTGTGTGGTGGGATTGGAAGGGAATCATCCACCATGAGCTACTTCCCAATTGGTCAGATGATTAATTCTCAACTCTACTGTGAACAACTAGAGAGATTACACCAGGCAATTGAAAGAAAATGGCCCAAATTGAATAATAGGAAAGGTGTTGTCTTCCATCATAACAACACCCAACCACACACATCTTTGATGATCCATCAAAAATTGTGCAAGCTTGGTTGGGAAGTTATGATGCATCCACTATATAGTCCAAATATAGCATCCTCGGACTATCACTGCAGAACTCTCTATGGAATTAGGCTGGTTTTAAAAGAGGCCTGTGAAAACCACTTGATTCAGTTTTTCAACCAGAAACCACAAGTTCTTCACCGATGACATCATGGCTTTACCCGACAGATGGCGAAACATTGTCAATAATAATGGATCATATTTGATGTAAATAAATTTTATTTCACACTATAAGAAAACCAGTTGAATTTTACTCCAAAAACGCTATGAACTTTTTCCCAAACTAACTATTATTTTCCAGAGTCCTAAATTTGAGAGAGATTTGTTTGTTGGAGAGCTAAATTCGTGTTCTCAATGGGAAAAAATATTTGTCATAAAAATAGCCAATTCATATTTTTAATTTCAGAAAAAGATATTTAAGAAAATATGCATATAGCTTGGGATTTAACTTGTGATTCTTTGGAAAAAGTGTTTAGAGCTTTTGAGAATACAAAAGTAATTTCATTTATGTTTTATTGATTTTAAAATTTTATTATGAATCCATCATTAGAAAACCAATAATCAATAAAATGTATAATATGAATTGGCCTGATGCTACTGATTAATGAATGTTCCAGTATTAATTTATATAAAAACATGCACAGATATTAAGAGCCTAGTTTTTTTTAATCAATTTCTAGGTGTCAAACTGTGCTAAAGAAAATGAATAAAATTAGATAGGTTGAATATTAATTTAACAACATTAATTTTATTCATACAAATTTAAATTTATTTTATTTTCTAATATTTTTTTTTAATCTCAATCAAAATTATTAGTGTTTTAGAAAATAGTTCATTTTTGTTGTTCGTAATGTACAGCAAAACTTTATTCAATTTCTTATAAGGTTTAAACAAAATTCTTTTCAAGATGGAAATGTCTGATACAATCCTAGATTTAGTTTATTAATCACTAACTTATAGATAATTCTTAAGTTGTGAGTTCCTGCTTTCCTAATTCTTGGGTTTAAGAGTTTTTTCAAGAATGAAGTATTAACGAAATCAAAAAATATGAACATTAATTGAATAAATAAATGCTAAACATTTATAAATATGGCATTTCAAATCATGTATTTAGATAAAAAAATATAATACTATTGGATTTAAGCAGACACACTGTAATGATAAAAATCAAAATAGCGGACTGTGAAACAGAAGTAGGATGATCTTTGGCCACCATTGTTTCATCAGAATATTATTTAAATAACTCTATTTCTGGATTGTTCCTAAGTCAATAGTTTATCTCTATAAAAACTCACACTCATCTGTTGATGATGATATGAAATTTTTTAGCATTTGTATGATATAAATAATTTCTTTTTTATCATAATTTGCTTGATTTTTTAAAATCAAATAAAGTTTGATGATAAAGAAATTATATTTTCATTTCTTTAAATAAATAAATTATTTTTTTTTATCATAAACTATTGTTTTGTTAACTTTATTTAATATTTTTATAGTCAAATTTCATTGTTGAGAATGGAATTTGTTTCTAATATTGTCTATGGGAAATAAATTCCCACTTTACATGTTTTTTCTTAACAACTACATTCCAGTAAAGAATTTCCTCTTAACCCCCTTTACTATTGTTGATGTGTATAAACATCAAGGAAGTGGAACAAAAAACAATAAAAAAATAAGTTAAAAAAAATTCAGTCCTGGTTTTATTAATCCAGCTTTTGCAAAATGTATGTATTTGTTGAAAATACATCTTTCTAATAGTGGTTCCTAAATTTTTTCAGTTGCCAAAATATTTTTTAAAATTATGTGTAAACAAACATTGTTTATATTTGAATTGCTTGATAGAATTTTGCTTTTTTTTAATCCATTCTTGTAGCTTTTACAATCTGATCTATCATAAATTATTCCAATTATAGGATAAGATAAATAATAATTTTGAAATTAAAAAAAAATCAGTTTTTTTATAAAATGAGCTATAAAATGCTGAAGATCAAAAATATTGTATATAATAAAAAATATTTGAGTTTATTTTAATAGAATTAATTAATATTTTAATTGTTCATTTTTTGTTTCAATTTCACCAAAATTTAGGAGAAAAACCACAAAAAATGAAATGATAAACACTCAGGCCATTTAAAGGGCTGTGACACTTTTATTGCTTTATAGTAGCCATTCATTTCCCAGGAAATTGCAGCCAAACTTATTTTGCATGTTGGTTATTAGGTGTTCTAATAAACCATTTGCAGTCCAATTAGAGGATTCTAGGTCCAATGTAAAATATATTATAGATGTTTATGTATGAGACCATCTTTGTATATTTTGGGATTTTTTGATATAAATAAAAAAACATTATAAAAAGTAATGTTAAAAATTGTGTGAATGAAGTAAGAATAAATAAATATGAAATATTAATAAAAATGACAATATTTTAATGAATTCATAACATTTTTTTTAATAATTATATGATGTAATTTCAGCAGCAGAATAAACAATCTTGACTGTATGAAATTAAAGTTTAGCAATTAAATTCAGTCAGTTAGAACAACAACAATGTTATCTTTTATAGCTTGGCTTGCATCTCTGTTAAGGTACTGTTGGTTCAGAATATTTTGTCCATAATGGAAATATTTCTAATTAATAATCTTATTTATTGTGATTTATTTATTCTCACTAATATTATTATTTGTATCACTATATGCATTAATGTTAAAGAAAAGAACCAACAAGCACATTCAGTAAGATAAACTGTTTAATTAAAAACATTTTCAGCTATCCACGTGTTCTTCAGTTAACTGAAGCAAGTTATTAAGATTGCTGAATATGTTTTTAATTAAACAGTATCTTATTGAATGTGCTTGTTGATCCTTTTATTTAGATTTTATTATAAGAAGTCTTATATTACGAAATACTGTATTATTATTTTGGCGATATTTTTTTTTGTAAATCAGAATTATTAGATCCTTATTCCTCTATTAGTCCATTTATAAAAGTGTATATAATAATTACAAAATATATTTCATTTTTATTTAATATTCTCTTTATTTCTTGTATGAAGTATTGTTTTTCTTGGAAAGGATGTGATGTATGCCTTCTTCATTATAAAGAACTAGTAAATATAACCAACAAAAACGATGGGTAAAATAAGAAAATTAGATTCTTATTGAACATTCTTTTGAATTATAATGAGTTCTTGTTTAATGTTTCCTTAGTTAACATTATTTCACTTTACATCCCCAGCAAAAATTAAATTAATTAAAAAATTGAAAATCTTAAGATAGCAAAATGAAATAAAGCTCCGATTTCCTATATTTCCCTTCATAATAAAAAGAAAACAAGGTAGAAACCTATAATTATAGAAATCAAATTAATCATATTTTATATGAACACTAACTGAAGTATATAATATTGTCTATTAACAATATATTAATTAAAGTATACAGCAGAGAGAACATTCAGCCAGATTAAACTAACTGCAAATGTTTTGACTTTCCATTCAAAGTTCCCAGGATTGCATATAGAACCCACTCTGAAAATTAAATGCTAGGTCAGTAGGATTTTTGGTTTCAGATAATACCATGATTTTCAGGAACCTAATCCTGACATTAAATGAGAACCCACTAAATATATATTTTCTAATATGAATAAATTGAGAAGAAAAAACCTATACATATTCAAATATATTATTAAGTGAAATATGATATCAAATCTTTCATTATAATAATTTATTAAAGCAGCCATAATAAGAAAATATAGTTTCAAAATCACAATGTTTTAGAAATTATTTCAAAATTCAGATATACTAAATTTTTATAAAGCCCATTTCAAGTATTATGTAACCATAATTTTGGTCATTTTAGAACTCCCTCATGTAAGCAATCTTGATATCCTCTTAAATTATTTAAGATTTTATTTCTCTATCCTTCTTCTGTTTAAAAATAAGGAAGTATACAACATTTTATAAATTCGTAATTGTTAACATTTAAGATTTTGATGTTAAAGGGCAATGCATAAATATAAGATAAAAAAATGTAAAATATAACATATATGTAATTTACTGTATATATATATTGTAAAAATAATTTTTTCATGCAAATTATATAGTACAATATTTAAAACTGAAAAAATTATATAAGCATTGAGGCAACTTTCTGTTCTCTACATAAGAAATCATAAGATTTTTTTTTTTACCCTTCCTCCCTTTTAAAACCAATAAAAAGAATACATGCCCTTTAGCAGAGGGAAATGTCTTTAATTAAACTTAAAAAAATCCAATATAATAAACATTTTTGGCTAACAAGCAACTGTCATCAGCAAGTCATTCATCAATTCAATTTTTTTTTTACATCATAAACATTCTGTGATAAAAAATACAAGATTCAAAAATTAAGAATCTGTTCACTAAACAGAGATCAAAGTTTAACATTTATCATGATAATGGCAAAAAACTTATATATATAATTTTTGTCACATTCAAAATGCTTACATAATACTGTACTTGAATTCTCCTTAAACATTATTTCATTTTTCAACAAATATTGCTTCTCATAAATAGATTTTATACTGAAATTGAGAATAAATTGTTATTCTAGCAGTTTATCAGTTCAACCATTACTTTTTTTACTGTAAATAGTTTTCTTTTTATGATTTTATTTTAATCTAATAAAAAAAAATATGAGCAATAAAATATCTAAAAAGTTACAAAAAAATAACAAACATGTTGTTGATATTTCTGTTAGTTTCGATTAATAAATGCCACCAGAACAAATTATTTAAATACTATCAGCATGTGGTTTTGATTATGACATACTTCATTAGATTCATTAAACTTTAACTTTTATTACCATATTATATTTGAATGAGATAATCTTGATCCAGTTATAATATATACATTGGATGTGATATAACATAGAACAATTAGAGTATCAGATCATCCTATTAAAAATTTCATTTTTCACATGTCCCACAGAACTGCCTTTGACAACCAGACAATGAAGTAGATCTAAGGGCATGATACGATATATTACACAGCATGCTCTTCATGTAATGTGAAGCAGAGAACAACCGTTGTATATGCATCCCTTGTGCCGTTAAAGTTTATAGGAAATGGTGATGTCTGAAAAGCATATAAGGTATATTATGCTGTATGAGTTTAACCAAGGGCATACAGCTACTATAGTGACCCAAAACATCAATACCATATATAGGCAAGGTACTCTAAATATCAGAAAGTGTCAAGGATGGTTTCAGAAATTCCAATTTGGCAACAGGACTCTCAAAGATATGCCATGCGAAAGATGACCTGTTGAGGGGATAATGATGTGCTGAGAACTGCTGTTTGAGGGAATAGATGATTATAGTCAAAGAATTGACCATAATCATCTATTCATCCCATTCAACTATTCACAGGCATCTGCAGGACCTT
>WUQG02045021.1:0-10514 GCA_011317285.2 Androctonus mauritanicus
TTTAAAAAATAAAATAATGAAAAATTTATTAATAACTTTTAATATAATGCAGTTTTACAATTTCAATAAATCTAATTTGAAAAAATTTGTTACTACTTGAGGTTTAAATATGTTTACAACTATCGAATTGTCATAACCCAACACTATTCGTCATGCTCTACGTCATAACCGCTGCGGTGTACACTTCCCTGCTAACCTCTGTGACGTCACTTCCAATACGTCACTACCACTTCTATCGAGATACTTCTGTCCATGACCACTAACCTACATGACGTCACTTCCGCGGCCATCGAGACGCAGCTGTCCATGATATCATACCCACTAACCTACATGACGTCACTTCCGTGTCGTCACTTCCACCTCTATTTTTGCACTGTCAGAGGGTCAATATACTACTTATGAATTACAAATATATAGTAATGTAGATATAAATATTATCAAATGTTTAATATATGAAACGATATTATATTAAATCTCGTTTTTTTTTTTTTTTTAAATATCCATAAACATTGTATAATAAATAATCTTTCTTTCTTGACGATGAATTGATTTTCCTTGTCCGAACTCGAATAATCTCCATCATAAAAAAAAACAATCCAAACTTAGAAAATAAAACTTACTGAAGCCCTCCGTCATTGATAAGACTATTCGATAAGTATTCACTTCTCATTCGTTGAAAACGAAGGGAAAACTCTAAGCATACAAACTATAATTAACTACAATACAGTAGAACCCCGTTTATACATTTTTGAAGGTGATAAAAATTATGTGCAAGTGAGATTAACGTTAAAATGAAAATTTTTATTTTAACTTTAAATGTTGAAAAAAATACATTAAAAGTTAAAATTTAAAAAAATTAAGGTACATACTGTATTTCCTATGTTTTTTCCATACAGTAAAACTTAAAATTAAGGAGTTTAATTAACGATGATGGGTAAATACAGTTATTTTGTCATAAAGAAAGAATCGATTGTAGTTTATTTTTGAATGCAATATTACATTCATAGATCAAGCCTTCATATGCAATTACAGTATGTCTGCGCAAAATATCTGTAGTGTAGAATTAATTACAAAAGTAAAACTAAAACTGAAACTTCTGAAGTGGATAATTCAAACGTGAAAGGGAGAGTCAGAGTCGGTAGAAAGACTCACGGAATAAGTTTTGGTTTTAGTTTTACTTTTTTATTCATTCTACTTTCTATTTTGTAAGATAATGTAGTGTATAGTATAACAAATTGTTCCTTTGTAGAAAAAATTTCTCAAAGATTTCTTGGATTTTATGTACAAGTGCGACGAAACGACTCTGGGGGAATACAAATAAAGCGTACAAATGCAAAAACATATAAATGGAAAACGTGCAAGTGGGATGATTTTACGTGCAAAATCGAAAGAGTATGCAAAACACAACGTATAAATGCGAAAAATGTAGAAGTGAGAAACATATAAACGGGATTCTACTGTATATTCAAAGGTGGATCCAATAATATTATATAAAAGAAACAGGCTGACTGATGATCGCTCTTGTTCATATGTTTCACTTTTCTTCAGAAAATAGTCAAAAGCCGATTTTTTGTCTTTATTAGTTTCAATATTTATTAAATAAATGAGATCTCTTTTTTACAAAAATATTACGCCGAGTATTGCATGTAGGATATTCTTTAAAATTGAAAATAAAAGAATGAATGAAGAGAAGATTAAATATTACGTGCACTGTATTTTATATTAAAATTTTCTTTTGACATAATATGAATAACAAAGCAATTATAGAACCTCGTTGTTGCATAACAGTTACTTTTTACTAGTAGAGTATTTTTTATTTCTAGTATTAATAATACTATTATCTATAATTTTTATTATATTAGTCTAATAATGTTAATTATCATTATTATAGTTTCGTTGATGTTAATTTCCATAAAACAAATACGCAATCTCAGAATATTTTTATAAAACAATTATCTAGTATAACAATGATTATATTTAGGTAATATGATTTTCATCGTGAATTTTACAAGTAAAAGTAATTAATGCTTGATCATTTTTCAATTATAAATTCTAAAATATAAAAGTTCTAAAATATTCAGATAATTTAAATCCAGTTATGCGTTATCTAATTTTTATTATTATTATTTTTTGATATGAATAAAATTCTATGTTAGGCCTATAGTTTCAGAAAAATAATTAGAAAGTTTTATTATTGTTTATTTTGATTTTTATGAAAGAAGAAAATGGACTGTTTTCAGGTATTGCTTTTAAAAAATATTAAATTACGAACAGATTCCAAAATATTGTTTGGAAAAACCTAGTCTACTAATATAGTAGCCTACTTTCAATTTTATCTATCGTAATATAATTCACTTTATAAACAAAATAATATATGATATATTCATATTATTATTAATAATCTCGCTTTTAACGATATGGTAAATGATAATTATTTTATATTTTTATGCACATTATTATGTTTTTGAGAATTGATTAAAATGCAGCTATAATGTATTATATTTCATATAAATATGCTATATTAAATAATAATACTTTATTTATTCTATAGTAGGTCATATTATACATGATATATATATATAATTATATTGCATTAAAATTTTTATAAATTAAACAACAAATATGAATTTATTAGTTAATTACTGAAATGTATATACTTTATAAAAAGACTATACTTTGTTTCACATGATGTTTGCTATATCATTCAGTTAAATGCATTCAAATTATACAAATTAGATCAATTTGTTAAACAATTTTGTATGTTTTTCCTGTGTTAGTAATAATTTCTCTTCGACAAAAAGAGCTCTCTTAGATTATTCTAAATACTGAATTAATTTGGTTTGCTTATCAGGCAATTGTCTATCTTAGCTCTTTGTTTTAGATTAAATTAAATTAATTTTAAATTTTACAAAAAAAATCTTTTATAAAGAAATGTTTTCTCTATTATCAGTTAGGTCTAAATTTATTTAAAATATTTACATGTGCTTCATATTCAACAAGTTCTGTGTTTTTCACAGAAAAAATGCGCACCTCTGAATAGCTTTCCCGCAAATAATTGTTTGCAGGAAAGCTATTCAGCTACTGTGAAGCATACTGAAGGCGCAGCACATTTCAAGATCAAATAGAAAGAACTGTTTAATATTGCTCAATTCTTCTTCGTTCAGACTTTTACTGTGTTTTCATTTTTAATAGTGAATATTGAATCCTTATTTGAATAGCTTGAGCTAAAATAAATAAGTATTCGCTAATTTTTCATTTAAGAAAATAAGTAAAAAATTAAAATTCGAACAAAAGTCAAATGAATAAAAAAAGCAACATATGTACTGTACATTCATTTAATATGCACAAGAGCAGTCAGAATTCTGCTTAATCTTACACCAAACAGCGAAAAGCTTAGATTTTCAGTTTTAATGTTTAACAGGATCTATCCATTTTTGTTGTATCTTGAAAAAAATAAAGGCATCGAAGTACAGTATTTTATAATATTATTGGTTTATAAAAATCTTTTGAACTAATGCTAATACTTTATCTTAAACATTCAATTTTGAAGAGACGTTTGTTTGCTCTTTTCGGATTTGCAATAAAATAAAAAACAAATAGATTATTGATGCACTGTACTGTATACTTATTTAGATTAAGAATCATAAAACGTCCATATTATTTTATTTTCATTTTGAATTATATTAAATACTATAGTTTAATAAATATAAATTGAATTTTTATTTGGAAATATAAAATATTTTTTAAAAAAATTTTTATTTATAATAATTGGATTGTATTAAATAATTACATTTCGATATAGATAGATCTGTTATGAAACCGACTAAACTTATGATTAATGAATTTACATTAAGGAGACAAATGTAGAATTGATCTCATCAAATTTGTTTTGATTCTATATCCAAACGATGAAAGTATTAAACGAAAATACTAAAAATGCTAATGAAATGCAAATGATTGCAAAAGAAAACATTCAAAAATGGGGCTAGTATGAAGTTGTCTCCTCGATATTGCTTTAGCTATAGTGTCTAAACAGTGAGAATGCAGACGAAAATATTAAAAATGCAAAAGGTGCTAACAAAGTGCAAACGAGTGCAAAGGAAACAGTTTAAAAATTCAAAAGTAGGGTCATCATCACACCGATAAATATTTAATTAATTCAACTACGGAAATGGATTTTGATTATCAACTACGACAGTTTATACTTAAAATTAACAATTTCGATTGCTAATAAAAGCAATTGAATTGATAATCCGTAAAATTTTTATAATATATTGCATTAAAAAATCATTATTACAGTTCAGGAATTATGTTTGTTTTTCAAATGTGCATATTTGTTTTTCTATTCAAATTATTTTTAATGTTAAATGAAAATTTAAATTCAATTGAATCATTTTTATTAAAATTCAATAAAAAATATAAAGGATAACCTAGATCTATTAAATAAATAGATACTGTCTAACGGTATAACTAAGTTTCCAGAAAATGGAATAAAACCAATTGTTTTTAAAATAAAGAATAGCAAATAAAATTTAGATTTGTGGAGATAAAAAGTTTGAGCTGCTTTGAAGCTACAAGTATAAAATTTTAATTTGATCAAATGCTTCTTATCATATATATGGAGCGCTGTCCATTCTCCATAATTGATAAGAAGCATTTCAAAATCAAGAAATATCTATCATTTTTGAAATTAAATTGGCTGACCAAATTGGATAGGATTTGTTTTAAATGGAAGATTATGTCACAAGAAGATTATATTTAAACTTTTGTCTTTGTCCTATTGCATGGGAGATTTACAACATGCATATATAGTTAACGTCAGGTTAGTAACCTCATTGATTGTAAAGGGGCGTAAAACAGAAAAAAAAAAAAATCAGCATCGCAGCGATACGGCGTTATCATAACATCAGAACTTTCCAAATTTTGCATAGTGTGACTTCTTATAATCCTATGGGTAACATTAGGTGCTCTAGATCAAACTAGTTTCAATGGTGCTGCATTTTGGGTAGCTTAACGAAAATACGTATTTTAATCATTCAGACTTTAATTCGAATTTTGATGACATCATATTCACATTGATTGTTGTAAAAATAAATATCACGTAATATCATCATTAAACCTATATAACATTGATTTGAGGCAACAATGAATGACGTCACAAAAATTGGCGATGTAACACATCAACAATATCAAAGTCGCATCGAAAAAATTTCGCAGAATAAAACCAGGAATCCACTGGCATTTTTATTTATTTTTTTATTTTTTTATGAAAAACTGCCTTTTCATCCTTTTTAAATAGTGACATTACAAAACAGTATTGATGCATAGTGATAGTGTTTATCCGAACTTTTTGCTTTTTCGTGATTTGGGAATTCCCGAAATAGCAATTAATTTATTTCTGAGAATCGAAATTCCCTTTCGGAAATTCTCGAGAATCTCGAAATTATAAAAAAATGTTGTTAAAAATTACCTGTTTTTAATAAGGATAAAACAAAATGAGGCAGAAAAACTCATGAAAAATAAAAACAAATAATATTGGGGGCGGCCGGATGATTGAATGGTAGCATGATGATGTGCCACATTGGAGACCACGTCATCGTAAAAAGAATTAAGGATTTCTTGTTTACTCATTTTTAACTTACTTTCCGAAGAAAACAGAGGCTTATAATTTAGAGATAATATATATATCTGCTATCTATGTGTCTCCCACTAATAATTTTTAAATTAATTAGTATATTTCCATGAAATTTTGAAGTGATGCTTTACCATTAATGGCCACTCGAGGCCGCATAATTTAATCCTGCAGAATCGTTTAATCCTATAAGATTACATTTAATTTTTATCAAAAGTTTATTTTATATTTTTAACAACAGATGGCGCTGTGTTAGCGGTGTATTGGAAACACAACTTATTTATCCTCAATAATTAACACAATAACGTTATTTGAACACTGACGCAATGTCATTATGATCTAACAATGGATGGCGTCATAAATAGCTATAATTTGTGACGTCATAATGATGAAAAAAATGACTGTCGTCATGATTACATCAGGTCGCCGCAATGATGACGTCATTGTAACATTTATGCTGCTTAAATCAACGTTAAAATTGGACACGAAAAGAAGAACGAATTCCAAATGCTACAATAAAATGGAAAGTAAAGGACACATTCGGAAAATAGGAGATTTTAATTTTTTTTGAAACTGCTTGTTAATTTAATATTTTCATTATTTATAGAAAATTTTTGAATAAAATCTTTTACTTGTTTTTCATATTTTTAAGAAATTCTTGGAGCAATTTAAGAATTTTGTTGAATTATCCTTATGTATTCGTTTATATGAATTATTATTTATAAACGATATACAGTATTGTATATATATTTAAATACAATATACATAACTAATAGATATATTTTAAATATATGACATATATTGATTTAATTCATATTTTTAAATGTGTTTTTGCAATATCTATATATATGTATATATTTTATTTTATGCATCATTTTGTATTATTTTCAATATATATATATAATATAGATATAGAAGATTATTTGATTCTTAAAAAGAATCGAAAACGTTCTCATTATTAAACTTTTACTGCCGTTAGTGTGGATTCAATTTTTTAAATATACAAATTACAGTCAAAGCATATTTTTCTAATTTTTTCTTGAATTATGATTTAATTATGTAATCTCGTACAATTATTTATTATGTTTAACTAATTTCTTCAGCAAACCTTGCTAAGTTGATAAAATACCAATTGTAGATTAATTCGACTAATTTACCAATAAATATTGTTCTACAGTTATCAAGTAATTCTGGAAAGAATTAATCTACGAGAGATCTTCTGGAAAGAATTAATCTCGTACTTTTCGAACCCGATCTTTATTTTAGAATGATTACGGGATTGAAATATATCATCAAAATCTGTAGTGTTTATTGAATCTTATAAAAATCTATTAAAAGATTCTATAGTTATTACAAAAAAATTTTAAAAGATGAATACCACTATTCTTAAACGATTGAATCTAATCAACCTTACGTAAAATTCGATTTTAATAGCCATATGCTAAATTTCATAAAAGTCTAATAAATGGCTCAGAATATATTCTGAAATATTTATTTTCAAAACGATAACAAAGTCAAGAAAATTTTGAAATGAAACACAAGGTTAAGAGATCTGACAAGTGAGATGTTTGAACGTCCAGCATTTTGAAATGGTTGAAATAGAAAGTTAAAAATTAAATGATACAGCTTCGAACTTGCCTTTAATGGCAGATCATCAATACTCTACTGAACTTCATGAAAATATACCAATTATTTTAAAAGATATTAGTGGGGAATATTAACCGGCATGTACCATGGCAATCTCATAAACCTCACTTTCTCTTGGAAATTAGGCTAAAATGTAAAATTTTTATCATTTTTTTTAAAATCTATTACTATTATATAAAGTTATATTATTTTAGTTTTAGTTAATAACAGTATTTTCGTTGTCAACATCATCAAAATAATAAGATTTTTTTCGTGAATATGAATTTGTATTTATAAAAACTAAATGCTTTATAATAAAGTTGATAGATATCGTAAGTCAGATGAACTGCAGAAAATTAATATTTAATTCATTAGCTATCCGTAACAAATATAAAATTGATATATATATATAGATTAAAAATCAAAAATTAAATGTAGTATTAGTTACCAACAGTGCCGGATTAATTACATAAGAGGCCCTAGTCACTAGAATTCTTCTGGGCCCTTATTAGGACAAAATGTGCTATATATATATACACATAAGAAAAGTATAAAGATTATTATTAATTAAACTTTGAAATAACAACGTTATATAGACAACATCACAATTTGGAAAGAGACTACACAGTAGGCTAACAAAACTATACAATAATCTATACAAGAGTATACAATGTCTTTAGAAAGTTTATTTTTTTCTGTATTTGAGAACAAAAATCATTGATGATATCATCAAAATCATTTTCGCGTAAAAATTTCTAGTGCCACTTTATTAATTCATTTATTATTATTGTTCAATTAAAAAATAATAATTTTCCAGGGGCCCTAAATTATTGGTGGCTCCAGGCTAGTGCCTAGTTGTGCCTATTGGGTAATCCACCACTGCATGTTAGATACATCACAAAAATTTTAGAGTTATATCTTTTTAACAAAAGCCCCAAATCAAAAAATGATCCTAAGAACTTTTTCTTATATTTGCTTCCTCTATATGCTCCTTCAATTTTCCCAAACTTTTTGAATCACTCTGTATACATATTCATGGCCTTCAGAAGAAAACTGAGTTCATTGAAAGGTTGTTCATAGCATTATATTTTATTAATTAGTATGTATGGAAATACAAAGATATAGTTTAGGAATAATATCATATTTCCAACAAATATTTATAGCTAAAATTGAAAAAACGGAATCTGCTGGGATTTGGGAATGATAAAATCAACGTAAATGAAAAAAATTCAGATTCTTTGTGAATTTTTTTCATTCGTTTCGTAAAAGGTAAATCAGAAGTTAACAGAAATGATTGTATAGTATCCGAAATATAAAACCATATCGAAATTCATTAGAATTATCAAATTAACTCTCAAATTTCTGTAGAAAAAGTAAAAAATTCAATTTGTAAGCCCCAACTTTGGAGTCTATATCTCGATAACGGAGCCTCAGGCCAAAAAATAAATTACAGTTTTTGACTCAGTATCATCAAATTAGGGGGTGCATTATAAAGGGGGTCGAATTTCTGGTTGCGAATAATCTACCTGTATCAAAATAATTTATTGGTCGCTTCAAATAGCAACGTGCCTACGGGATGTCACTTCTTCATTCAAATAGTAAGTCAGCATATTTTAACCATTAGGAGAAATTTAAATCAACAGAGAATGGATTGTATAATCTATATAGTATTAAGATATAGCAAAGAAATTTTAATAAATCAAAGTTTATTTTCTGATATTTGTTTTTGTTTGGTGTAAGAACAGGTTTCTATCATCCAATAAATACTTACTTCTGATCTGAATCTTCTATAGGATAGTAATTACACACGGAAACTAGATCTAAACAGCACAGACCAACAAATAGCACCTTACGATCATCGTTAGTATTCATGTTCAGCCGTAATCATTAACTTTGTTTACAATATCGATGGTTTACAACATAGATTAGATTTACAAGTTCTCTTTGCCCAATCATTCTCCACCTAGCGTTTACAGATATCTTCAAAGATATCATCCACTTCTTCTTCTTCTTCTATTAGGTCATATGGAGGTTTTAGCTATTGCTTTTTCCTCCGATAGCGAGATATCATCCACTTAATAATAACCATAACCTTTATCAAATAAAGTCTGGTTATTTGATAATAACCAAACTTTATTTAGAGAATCGTAAAAATTTAATTTTCAATAAAAAAATCTATTATAAAGTATATATAGGGTTAATCACATTATACAAATTATCATTTAAAAGATGATAAAGTTATTATTTTGTTTTTATTTTATGGTTTAATGCGGTTTTCCATTCAATGAGTTCTAAGCAAACTAAGCGATGTGCATTATAATGTCCAGCGCCGCCCATATTCCTGACGGAATCATTCATTAGGTGAAGGATAGGATTCAATTAGCTGGTCTCGAACACCTTCTGAAAAAACTGTAAGCGTGAAACCCAGAATTGAATTTGGATCCTCCAAGATAGAAGTACAATACGTTTCCATCACAGCCGACTATAATTTATAATTTATTGTAGTTTCGTTATTCATCTAAACTGAAGAAAGGGCAATTAGTTCAGAAACTATACTACAACGCGATCAACAGCTTTGCTGTACTTATTCTTTTTGCATATTTTACGCCCCTTTTCAATCGGGGAGATTACTAAGGGGCGGGGCCAGTTCCAATTACGGGCTGCACCCACATCTGTGCAGGAGGGCCGGATGGTGAAGGACGAGATGGCCGGGCGGGCCCAGCATCCCGAAAAAACTTTTCAGGAGTCACCAGACCCGGGACGCGAAGCCGGGTCCTCCTGCGTGGCACGCCGACAGAGTTACTATTTGGCCATCCAGCCGTCAGCTTTGCTGAACTAATCGCGTGGAAATGCTTTGCCTTTCCACCCAAAAAATTTGAGATCAAATTTAAGTTCAATATATCAGAAAATTTATAATTAGGCCTATAATCCCTTTCACATCTGTAAAGAGTCCGTCGATATTTGTCCTCGCAAGTCCGATGCTTCGTAATCGGCTAAATTAGAAGAGCGCGTTAAAAAAAGACCACTTCATACGGATGAGTATGAATAGCCTATAATAGATTGGAATAGTTCCTCCACTTAATAATTAACAAATGTCGATCCATTTTTTTTTTTTTTTTTTTTTTTTTTTTGTCAACAGACCACACCACTTTCCATTCTGGAAGAATATTTTTTTTGGTCAACAGATGACGCCACATTCCATTCTCTAGGAATACTATGTGGCGGGGCGAAAAAAGCACTTCCACAGGCTGCCCAC
>WUQG02045032.1:0-10514 GCA_011317285.2 Androctonus mauritanicus
TAGAAGAATTTGATCTCGATTATCAAGAAATATTATTTTCTTATTATTTCTCTTTGGTTTAACGCAAATCTTAGCAAAAGTTCCTTATACAGTATCATGATGTGATTTCAACTCCCATATGATAGTATTGGAACGATCTATTACCTTTTTATAGACTGTAGAAAGAGGAGTTTAACCACAAAAGAGAATAAAATTACATCCACCATGGACTCTTACATCTGCTATGGTGTTGGCGATGAAATGAAGGGTTACGTTGATATCGCCATGCACGACCCTCTCTGAAAAATATGAAGAGTTTGAATAACGAAACCTTAAGAATTAGGATTTAAAATCTATGTTTTTTGTTCAAAATATTTTCGGAAAAGATACGGATGTGCCTCTTTCAACCTCATTCTTCATCAAACAGCAACTCCCTAAAGTTATGGGCAGTTAAGGTTAGGAACTGTAATGATATGATCTACCGTTTAATTCCGACCTAGGTGAAAAGATATTGTGAAAACTGGCAGAAACTGTACACAAGTAGAAAAATACTTTCACTTGCTGGCCCTCTCATCTGTAATACGTTCAGCGGACTCATGAAGGGTGATGTAGACTGTGCCTTACCTAGATTCCTCTTCAAAATTCTGAGAGCTAGGACTCTAAATTGAAGCCCAATTAGCCTAATTTCAAACAGTTCTTTTATCTAAAGAATTTATCGAGAACTTAACTTTCAAAATCAAATAAGTAAATATTTCTTTTCTCTTCATAATAATAGGAATTTTTGAATTTCACTGATTTTACTATGAAATGTGAGTTCCAGGAGACTCCCAAACAACACTTACTTAATTTAAGTTTTAATTATTTCTGTACTTTATTCGAAATTTGAACGACATTATTTAGCTTCAAAACTTAAAAGAATTATTTTTCGGCACATTTCTTAATTTTAAAAGGAAATTGAATCCGAAAAACGACGAAAGAAACAAAATGACACCTGCGGTGGAGGAAGCTGATATGGAAACGAGGTTCGTTCTCCAACAAATGATGGTGATTCACGATTATCTGCAGCGAAAAATATAAACATCTTCAGTTCCATTTTTAATGAGTTCCTGTTCAAAATTTCTAGCGCTCTTGCTTATCGCAGTGTTCCCGTTGTGGTTGTCCCTGCTCGGAGATCCGTCCTCCATGAAACCGCCAAATCTCTAGAATATTATTAAGAAACTACACTAATTTCCACGGAAAAGTAGAAGTTCTTGAAACGTAACAAGGGATGAAAGAAAAGAGTGTTCCTGCTCCCAAGACGGAACAGGAACCGCCTACTTAAAAAATTCGCTAAAATATTAAACCGTTAATCTGAGGAAGTCTCATGCGTAGATAGGACAGAATATCAAATGGATACATCTATTTCTTTCACTGCAAGTTTAATCTGACGACAAGAAGAAATTATCACCCATAAATGATTCCATTTCTAGGTAATTCTATCAGTGATATCGACTACTTTCAGCCGTTCTTTTCACATCTCGAATCTTGTAGAATGCAATATTTCTCTATTCTTATTATTATTTCTTGCTGTTAAATAAATTGCTTTTGCCCATATGTTAAGTTTTTCAGTCAATCATAAATTCCCGGATCCCTATGCAACGAATTCATGCGACCTTATTCAGAATTCATCAATTAATTAGCCTCAGTCAATATTCGTTACACGGTCCTTACAGAAACATCAATTTCTGTTCGTAATTTTTTAATCTCAGAAGTTGATGTTTTATAAATTTTAACTCTTGTAATTCACAAATATCCTGTGAGAGGTAGGGAAAGAGTTTTCGTTCAATATATAAAGTAATTCCATTGCTGTTGTTAGATGTCGCCACAGTCTGGAGAAACAAGATAGATTTAAAGCAATTTTACTATAGCAACACACATTTCTATTGATTGTCTTCCTCAACATATCTGTAAAACTTATCGATTATTATATTTTCTGTAATAAAACGATTCGTATTCTGATAAACTTCCTTTATATTTGCATAATATTTAATGAAATTATATACATTATTTTCAGTAAAGAAACTTTACAATATGAATGATGAAAATCAAATCTTGTTTTTTTGTAGTGGCAGAATTTCAACGGAAGAAATAAGTGATTACGTAAATCAAAATAGTTCAAAATTGTACTAGTTTAATAATTATTGATTTGTAATTGTTTCATTGAAAATTTATTTCTGAAGTGCGGAGGTCAGTATAAACTGAATTTAAATAATTTTATTACTTTTAATAAATTGTAATATTAGCCTAAATATAAAATAATAAGATAATTATCTCTTTATTGAAAGGAAAAAAGATCTTCACTAAATATATATACATTAAATATTATCGCTATGAAGATGATTCCCATATTTCAGTTTTCAATTTTTTTCTGTAATTGTTTGAAAATGACAAAAATCTTTTAATATTAACATTTGCATCCTGATAGTCTCGCTTCCATTTCAAAAACAATATGAGAATTCAGTCGTCCAGTTTGGAATTTAGATTTTTTTTTTATTTCCAAATGTAATGCATTGCAAATTGTAATCAATTTGCAATGCATTTTAGTGTTAATTTCCCAAACTTCAAAACGTTATGTCGAACTTTACATTAGCGCATTTAGGTGATTTCATTAATCATTTTATAACATATATAAAGGATGGTCCAAAAGTAGGTGGACAGTAAATGATAACATTTATTTTGACGTATATTTATTCATTTATATTTTATTCAAAAAATATTGGATAAATATAATTGGAAATCTCAAAATGATATAACATTTTGAGATTTCCAATACTCTTTTAACACCCATTTTCTTTCATCTGTATACAAATTATTTACCATTATGGGATCTCTGAATTATCTGAAAAGAAAACAGATTAAATTTAAATAGTTGTAGTTATAAAATTGTCAATAATATAGCACAAATAACATAGTTATAATAAATCTAATTGTAATAATATAACCGATACATAAACCTGCACAAAAAACGGTACTGTCCACCTATTTTTTGGACCACCTGTTATTTATACTAAATATAGTACATAATACCAATCTAACCATTATATGAACATCTCAGAAACCAAACTAACTCCATTTTTTATAAATTTCTATTGCATACAAGAATTTGGTTGGTGCAAATTTATGCTGTTCCTCTTGACTCTGTCAACTTTACAATATTTGTCATATAGCTGCCAAATTTTTCAATTCGTTATCTTCTAACAAGTAAGTAATAGTATATAATATTAGTGAGCTCCTTTAACTTTCACTTCAGCCGTATTTGCGTGCAAAATGAAAGTTGAAATCACAATGATCAATATATATATATATATATATATATTATATGGCTGTCAGGAGCATTCTATTTTAAATCTATATTTAAAATCTTTAGCATACTTAATATTTTAAATATAGGGTAATTCTGAATTGACTCTAGCTAATAATTAATGGTTTCTCTTAAGTTATTTTTAAAGATTGTAATGTATTTTGAGTTGAAGCCAAATATAATCTCTCATGATATAGATCGCGAACGATATCAGAGATTTCTTTAAGGATTACTTTTTCACTTTCCTCGATTTTGTTTCAATTCTTTCTGTAATATCACCGGTTAACTTTTCCCAAGGTATTTTCAGAACTTTAGAATTCATTTTTTTATTTATTTTCTTATACTCTTAAGTGATGCTTCTGCCACTGATATAGTTTATGCATAATAACTGACACTGGTATGTTTCCTTAATGCTTAATCTAACTTTAATTAACTTTCTATTCAAATCTTTAATCATTGTTTAAAAATTAAAATATGCATCGGCAGATTAAGACAAATTATATAGATATATCTTAAATAATTGCTTTTTGAGAATAAATTTATGGCGGAGATGAACAATGTCCTTTATGTTTGCTGGAAATTCCATTCGTCATAACAAGGGTGCTCGAATTCGAACCGATTGTTCCATGCGAATGTCAAAAAACTTGCACAAATCGGATGAAGAGCTGTAAACAAATTCTATATGTCATATATATTAAAGGAATAGAATTTGTTTTATGGCTCCAAACACTTCAGCATATTTTTTTCAAATAGGCTAAATAGCGAATTTTGTGGGGAGTGGATTCGAGTATCCGAAGACGACTCAAAAGTTTTTCCTTTGTTTTTATTTTTATTTTTTTTCTTTTTTCGCTTAAAAATCCAATTTAGTTTCTTAAAAAGAAAACAATTAATATTCTTTAAAAATAATATTCTTTTTTTAGGTTCAATGTCCAACATAAACATTTGACGAATAATTTGGACTTTATCTTATTAACCGCTTTGTTTGTGACATTTTTTGCTATTGTTTTAATAAATATTGTTTTTGATTTATATATATATATATCCTGCATTAGAAAAGAAAGCACTTCAATACTTTGTCATGTCATTTTTCTCTAACTTTATGGATGATATTCGATGTTAGTCAGTTAGTAACAACTCTAGTAGTTTTATCAATATCGTTTTGGATATTATTAAAACGCTTCGACAAATTATCGCAGCAATTATATGCCTTTAAAAGAAAATAAATATTAATTTATTGGAAGTCATAGGAATTCATACAGAGTTGTGTGAATTCGTTCAATACTTCAGTCAACAATGGCAGTATTATTTCTCATACTTTATGGCTACAGTATGTACACGACAAATTTCTTTTTCTGCATTATCCTCTTTCAAGTCATGGATATGTTTTTGAAATACGCGCTATATATTAAATCTCTTCGTTATTTATCTGCACCTCTTCTGGCAACTTTGGGAATATCTCATCTGACTTCATCTATAAGTATATTTAAAAATTACTCATTAAGACATATTTTACACTGTTATCTATTTACCGTGTGATTCTTTCTTTACCATTTAGATTTATAGCGATTTTATAAGAATCAGGAGATTTTCAGAAATACCAATAGAAAAAAAAAATTGATAAATCACTGTACATATTTATTTTGCCATATTTTATTTTACCTGCACTGCATATGTAATGTTTACTTATATGTATAAAATTATGGAATACATATGCTCATGTCAGAAAGTATTTGAAATACTTAAATATTAAATTTATTTCATTTTTATTATTGTAATTCTTAGAGTCGGTTGCAGAAATCTTACTCTGTTAGTTAAAACATGTTTTAATGTGCAGATTTAGCTTCTTGCGTGTTAAGATGTCAAATCTCTATTAGAAACTGCTAACTAATTTAAGTAGCTGATTTTGGGCAGGATTAAAGTTATTCTGTAGTCTATATTATTATTCACGAAATGTTATGGCGGTAAAAAAAGCTAAAATCACAAATAAGTTGTTACTAACATGTTATATATACATTATGTGTGAGTGTATTATAATCACATATGTTGATCAACAAGAATAAATAATAAATCGGAAATATAGATATACATTCTCAGATTAACATAAGAAGTATAATTATGAATTATTCGGGTGTTATGCTAGTATATGTTTAATCATACATATATAGTATGTGGTGAATATTTTCTAAAATAATGAACAAAAAGCTAAGCTGCAAATATTCAGGATCAGTAAATAATTTTAATCAGTGCCTTCATGTTCAAACGAATTGCTATGATTAATTGCCTGCGCGGTAACTATCTTCACCCTATCTGGCTGATAGCTAACTTATTCCTCACGAACACTCTATACTTAACCTTTAGATTTTTGTACAGAACAGCAACCACCTGTTGTTTGATTGTGAAAAGTACGTAAATATAAGGACTAACTTGGAAAGAGAGGATTTACTATCTGGACACAAATATTGCTAAGATTTATTGTTATTATTATTGTTGTATTTTAGACTATTGAAATCATTTTTGTTCTTATCTAATAAAAATTTTATCTGGCATTCTTTAATTTAGAGCATATTGAGAGCTTCTCAAAGTGTGGGTCGAGTAACTAAATTTCGGAGTAGCAAAAATTTAACAAAGCCCAGCTCAGGACAATTTATTAGTATGAATATTTTGCTTGATCTTTAATACATGGTAAAATTATATTCGATCATACCAAAGAAACCAACGAATAATATACATGGTATGTTATTCTTTGGTATATTTGTATATCAAAGAATTGTTTTCGAATAAACTTTTTTGTGATTTATTATCAGCAAATGTTTTAATACGTATTTCTAGTTTATCTGTCTATACAAAGTCGCGGAAATATTTGTTTGGCTAAACGAGGTCACCTAATAATAAAGTTTGAGAAATCCTGATTTAGAGTTTATTATCAATTTTTCTTCCTAAACATCAAAATACTAGTATATAAGAACATAAAATTACTGTTTGAAATGCTAATTTCTTCATTAATTTTTTTATAATTATATTTTACAGGAAAAAAATTTAATTAAATTTTGTTTTCAAGTGATATTTCCATATTTTACAGATAAGCAGTGGAATGTATTCAGCATTTTCGACAATATATGAGTTAAGACCGAAGGCAGTTAAAAGGAAGTGTACCTTTCATCGCTACACAAACCACAGACTGAAGAATTCTATCAATTATTAAATTTAATAATATAGAATATGGAAATAAGAACTTTGCCTCAACGTAAAACAATTGGTTAATAGAATGAATGAATAATCTCAAAGATATACAACTCGCTTACTCTTATTATTCTATTTGTAGTGGCAGACAAACAGCAAAAAATAATTCAATAGGAATAATTCAAATTTAAATGTTTAGGGGAAAAAGAACGTTTCTTTTTTATACAAATTTAATGAACTATTTTTAAACAGTTCTTGTTGTTATAAGTATTAGTTATTAATGAGATTAACACAAAGATTATAGAAATCGTTACTTGAATATTTAAAGAGCACATTATCAAACCATATCGTTCAAATTATATCTGTATATTATTTACATGCAAGAACTTCTATCGAAATTTTTATTTTTCTAACTTTTCTTTATAATTTGTTGACAACCATAGTATAAAATAAAAACAGGAGTAGGCCTACAGTGTACAGAGTGATTCATCTAAAAAAATGGAGTTAAAGTATTTCATAAAAGTTCTTATATCATGTAAATGATGTACAGACATAATTTGAACGACTTGGTTTGACATGCGATTTTTATCCAGAACCGCGTTAGATAGGAAACTGATCTAAACGGATAAATATTCATATTAAATTTTACTTGATGTATCATTCATTACATTGTATCGTCTGTAAATTGGCAAAATCGGAACGTGCTTTAAAATTATCATAATAATGGCACGTTTTTTATTAACATTTAAAAATATTTTTATTTAATTGTATTCTGTTAATTATTATTGTTATTATTGAATATCCATTTTTAAATTGAGTATAATTTATTGTTTCCTCCAAATCGACTGATGGTTTAAAGCTTAAATATCGAAGGAAAAAAAAATCTAAATACGGTATTCACTATTACTCCATATGATATAACATAACCGTTATACTTCATCGATTAAATGCTTGTCTTCTATCCAAGATTTCTTTATTCAGTCTATGTAGTTACGCTTAATTCTCCACTAAAATTTGACAGTTTAGTTTTAATTTCCAAATCGACTTTGTATTAATAACAATTAAAATAATATCCATCAAATTAGAATTTCACTAATGAAATTTTAAGAAGTTTAAATATATAATTTCTAATACTCCTTCCGGTTCAGAAGAAATATTTATTTATTCATATCTGTTCTATTTCATAACTCTAACTGATCCTTGATTTCTTAAACCCAGTCTATAAAATTCAGTAGTCTAATCAAAATCACGTTTATCTTTAAAATATCACTAAAATATTGCTAATAATATCAGTTTTCTGTAAATAATTCTTATCTATTGTTATTATGATTTATTTTAGTGGGCAGATTTTAAAAATTATAAAGTTGTGAGGAAACATTTCTTATCAAAAATTATTAAACAATATCAAATATTTATTACTTATTAATCTTATTCATTTAAATATAATAGACTATAATGATATTTCACTCCTTTATTCCATAATTACTATTATTATTATTTTAATTAAAATTTTCGAGCTTCAATTTTATTTTTGTAAAATTTTTTAGGAAAATGAATAGATAATGAAGAACCCTGGATGGTTCAATAAATTTTTGTAATAAATGTATTGTGTTTATTGCATTTAAATCTATAATACGATATCCGTTTACATGACACTTACTTTGAAATTTGCAATAAAATGTTTTTCTACAAAATTAAAAATAATTATCACCGGTTGTTACAGTTAATTATTTGAAGACTGATGACTTTCTTAACATAATACGCTATGTTTAGATTCTGTAGAATCAAAAACAAGGCAGAATAAAACTTCCTTCGAACACAGTTATCAAGAATAAAGAAAGAAAGAATAGCCTATACTTCTGTGCTTTCATTACGTAAAAGTTTTCTATAAATTTTATATAATAAAGTTTATACAGAACTTTGTTAGCAGTAGTTTAATAGCATTCATTTTCTTTTAATGGATAAAGGATCATTTGTACTCGAAATATAAAATTCTATTTACTTTGTTATTACGTCACACATTGATCCTTTCAGTGGCAATAAAAGGATATCTCAGATAACATATAAAGAAAATTTTAACTGTTCAATAAATACGATTTTATTTTTATCAAGGGCAAAATTGAACATTTGACCTTGAATCTTATTTATATATTTAATAATTATTAAATATTTATATTATATTAATTAACTAAAATTTTTCTTAATTTTGTAAATTGGTGAAAGTCCAAGTTATGATAAAAATTTTTAAATTTCGTATTTTGTATAGGCTACTATTCATGAATTTTCATATTCAGGAACAGAGTTAATAAGTAATTCTTTTGATGTAAAAATATAATTTTTTTTAAATTAATAAACAATGACAATGTGTGAAATCATAAACTATCAGAATCAGCAAATCGGTTAGTTGTTTTAAATAATATAAATTTTATAGAATAGATGTAATCATTTCATTCTTGGATATATCCTTCTAACATATTATTCTTTTGACAGCTGCTAATATAAGCATAATATATTAATTATATATTATAAGAGCGAATACAAATCATTATGGATCTGTCAGAATTTGGACATCTGAACATCTCCGGTGAAAGACTGCAGGTCGTAAACTGCATCAGTTAATAGTAATGCAACTGTCAGTACAATTTAGGGAGGGATTAGCTCCCTAACTATATTATAATGGATTTTACTACCTGGTCGCTTTGTTTCCCACATTCAACGTTTTTTTACAAACTCGAGGAAAAGAGAAAAACAAAGCAATAGAAAAAATAAACAGAGGACAAGTGAAAAAGGGGAGAGAAAGAGGATGTGGACAGTTACGAGGAGAGAGAGCGAGAGAGAGAGAGATCGCACAGAAAGCGATCTCTCTCTCTCTCTCATTTTGAAGGATAGGAACTTTACTGAAACTTATAAATTTCACTTAATTTTATTCGCGATAACAGAATATAGATAAAGTTTTATCAATATTCAATCAAGAAAAATATTTAATGTTTATGACAAATTCTTGCTTTTATATGCAACACTGATTGCTGATGTTTATTATTAGTTATTTAGTTGAAAGTTAAACGAATATGTATGATATGTTTTTCTTCTCAGATTCCCTTCCAAGCTTTCAATTACATGATTTAACTGCTAACTTAAACTAAGAAGTAAGATTAAATCGCATAACTGATTGTTTGGTTTTAAATAATTTTCTACAATATCAAATATATTTTTAGGTGCGTATGCATCACTAATGAAATATGAAAATCGTCTGGACATAATTATGTTATGACCATACGGTTTTCATATTTTTATTTTAGTTATATGTTGTACACATAATTTCTTTCATAAACTCCTTATTTATGAAGAAATGATAAACTCCGATGATTTTTTATACATAAAAACCGAATAAATATTGTTTATTTATGAAAATAGAAATATTTTTCGTTTAAATGTTCAAATGATGTTGTTTACTAATCGATAGATGGCTATGGATGATCGATACGTGGCACTCATTTAGCCATACAATTCTGTTACCATGGTGATAAGACCAAGTGTAGTTTCTCTTTCTAAACTATTGCGCCCTCTCACAACAACATCGGAACTAATACTCGGTTAATATTACATAGAATGTAGTTGGTTGATATATTAATATCAATTTTCAGTAGGCCCTATTCTTTTTTCCATTTTACTATGATTCTTCAGAAAACTTTTATTAATAATGAAACTAGTTTTGAGATTTATTATTGAGTAAAAATAAAGACTAATAAAAACATTTATTATCTGATATTAAGGAGATTATTATAATTTAGAGGTGAAAGTACATAATTATATTATTAGTAATTATACTTTAACATGAACTGCAACATTGAATAAACAGCAATATTTACCAATTTAGTGCCATGAACAGATTATTTGACGAATTCAGTTCCTGTAAAATTGAAATAATTTGCAATATTTCTGGTCGATGATAGTTTCTTTTCTGATAAAGGATTTTTAAATATAGTTAAAGAATTACAAACTTATAAAGTAAAAA